>JAPYYX010000995.1:0-33379 GCA_030522605.1 Cremastinae sp. B BG-2022a
GAACATGCTCGCCAAATTTTATCAAATTCTTATCATTTTTCAATTTCCTATGTGTTTAACATGCGATTGTAGATAAGTGGTATCGAAACCCCTTAATCACATCCACCTCATGAAAATCAAATCTGTGGAATGTTTTTGAGAACGAAAAATGAAAAAAGCTGACAAGATTCGGGTATTTTGTATACAATGTGTATTGAGTACTAATTATAATTGTTTTTATAATTAGTAAGCAAAATTCGATTAAAAATTTTTGTTTAATAATTTTTAGAGTTAATCTGACTTTAAAAAATAGAGTTTTGTAATTGTGATAAATGTTTATATATTTTTCAATCATGATTTATGGAACCGAGTAAATCGAAATATTCAATATGAAAACGATTTTCTCTGACAGTGTTTTTTTACCTCAGTTAGTACAGTAAAACGATCCCGTACAGAATTTTCTCATGAAAATCACGAAGAATCAATTATGATCCAAACAATGTCTAATTTTCGTCGGGTTCGATAACGACGGGTCTTGAATTTTTTATTCGTTTTCAGTCGACTAACGTCATATCGCTGTTTCAAAAGCTGCCGAATTATCTATTCGTCATACATTGTTCAAAAGATCTCGCAGCTAATAAGAATTTCGAAATCGAATACTGGTATTATAAATTTGAATAAAAAATTTATTATAAAAAAAATCTAACAATAATTTTTATTTAATAACTTTTTACTCTCAAAAATTTTCTCACATTTTCTTCTCCCTCTCAAAGAATTTTATCGAATAAAAGGTTATGAGGAGGTAAATTTAAGAACTAACTTTTAACAGAGTTACTGAACATTTCTAGAATTAAATAATTGACTAAATGAAAGCTAAAAAATGACTACACTGAAATTCAACTTTTTTTCTCTTCGTTAGAAGTAAATTCTTAAAATTTGTGTCAATTTCTATGAACTTAGTTTACAATACATTATTATCACGTGAACAAGGTATGGTTAGTTCCATGAGAATTGAATGCCAGCGCTGTTACGAACGAATCGAGAAACTCGATGCAAAAAATCTCTAGTAGATAACATCGACACCTGTAGCCAGGAATATGATTTTTTTCAGAACTTTAATTTCGAAAAGAAATATTATTTTCCATTTTATAATAAAGATTTTTGTGAAAAAAATTAAGCGACTTACTTTAAGAAGTTGGAAAAATATCGCCTCGGTGAAAAAAAAATTGTTCTCATTGACGTTTTTAGGTGCAAGAAATAAAAAATGCAGATTACAAGAATTAAATATGTATATTGACAAACATGAATAGACGAAAAAAAAGACAAAGAGAAAAAAGAGAGCTCTTGCACAAAAGATGAGGAGAATAAAATCAGGGATGGGAATACAATATTTGTATTAACGCGAAGATGAAACGCTTCGGATTAAACATATATAATACAATCGATACAATAATAATATTAATAATAATTAAAATAAAAGGCGAATAATATTAAGGATTACGATACGAGAATAATTGAGAAATATCTACGAGCGACTATTTTTCTCGTTCTTTTCTTTTTTACTCCATTTCAGTCTCGCACAATTTTTCCATCATTGATTTCGATTCTCGTTCATTTCTCGTTTTCTCATAATTCATCAAAAAAAATTTCTCCATCGTTGAAAAAATTCGCGAGCCAATATTTGTTACCTCATTACAAATTTTCAATAAGTAACAGCAAAGCGGAAAAAAGATTTACAGAGAGGCAAAGAAATTCAAGAAGAAAAAAAAAGACGAAAAAGAAAGCTTCGAATTAAAAGCGCTTAAAAATCAAATTTCTCGTTGTATCATTTCTACTCTCGATAATCGTATAACTATGGTATTTATAAATTATAAATAAATTCGAGTTCATCGACTTGGTCTCTCCGACTCATCGCTCGCTCTCGTGAAATTTTTTCTCGTTGATTATCGTTCTTCAATGTTCATAAAATTGAAAAAATACGAGAATCAGAAATGATGAGATTGCGAATTTAAATTTGACGTTTCGCTGCTTTTTTTATATGTCTACGTATAATTGTTGTTATCAAATTTCAAAAGACTCTTTCGCATTCTTAAAAAAGTCCAGAAAAAATCTGATGATAGTAACATTAATATAATAATAATTAATCATTAATAATATTATCAATAATAATAATAATAATTAATATCCCAGGGCTGATGAGAAACATATTTGATCGTGAAGCATACTGAGTTCAACACAGCCAAGGGGTCCGGGGAGGAAAATGAATAATAATACAAATTGCACGGATCCACGTCCGCTCGAGATCGCCGAATGGGGGTGAATAATTTAAAAAATCGTCTTCCTATCGTTTTCGAAGAAAATAAATTTTTTTTTCGTTCCCGTTGTAGAACGTGGCCATTCATCGTTGAGCAATTTCTTCGATTGTGGAAACATCCTTGTTTCTTTTCCGGAGAAATTTCGTTATCCGATATTCTGATAATTTTCTCATCGCGGATCGGGAAAGAGAGTCACACTTGATTCGCGACCGAAGTCGCTCGGCCGTTCGAGACCGCGATAGGAGGACTCGCTGGACCTGAACTCGAGTTCGTGTTGTTCGACGTCCATTTGTTCTTGTGTGGATCGACGCCGAAGCCCTCGTCGTAATTCCCTCGGGCGATGAACAGCTGCTTGAAGTGCGGAATGCAGTAAAGTTTTCCATTGTTCAGGGTAAAAGTGTCCATCCTGAAGAAAATTGGTATTAAAAATTATGAATTGTAATTTTGCCAAGAAAAATTTTAATAAAATATCATTTTTCGACCTTTTAAATTATTATATTTGACACATTATTTTGAATCTAATAATCGTGAATACATTTTAAAAAATCAAGACCCAAAAATTCTAAAAATTTGTTGAAGATTTTATTTTTACAAATTGTCAAATTTCAATTTTTTTAATTTACATTCACGATTAAAATGAATAAAACTTTTTTTATTTTGTATAATGAAAAAAAAGTGCATTATTGGAAATTGGAAGTAAAAAAATGTCTCACCTCAATACGCAATTGCACTGAAGACACCGGAAACACTGTTTGTGAAATATCTTGTTGTTCGTTTCGACTTTTTCCAGTGGATAGACCTTCTTCTGACAGCTCTCGCACACGTCCATACAGATCGTCTGAATTTCCTAATTTTCATGGCCATTCAATGTTAAATGTGAGCAAAAACTTCCTTGGACTTAAAATTTTTTTTGGACGATTCTCGAGGTTATTCGACAGTGGAATTGGGAGGAAGTTGGCTGATGTTTTTCCGCATTTGACCGTTATGACCCAAGAGAAATTTAGAACATTTATTTCATTTTTTTACAGTTCTCATACCCATCCACATTTTGATCCACAAAAAAGTCGTCGACGTCACTTTCTTCTGACAGATTTCGACGCAGGGAATAAATTAACGACAAGAATTATTCACCCGATCGCTCAGGGAAATCAATTCGACGAATATTATTAATCGTGATTGTTATTTAATTGTAAATACAGTCAGAATGACATTCCGAATTACATGAGAAAAGAGCTAGACACGATTTACTAATTCGTCAAAAAATAATGCCCTATAATATCGAGAGAGGTCCAATCCACGCGCACAGTTCTCGACGATACTTTTCGATGAATTATAAATAAAATTTAAGGAATATTTATTTCCTTGAGAAAAAATTTTACGGCCTCTGACAACAAATTTTACCAATCGTACAATTTATGACTTTTTTTGTAATTTAGTTTGTTTCTTAAATTTCGACGAGTACAGCGCAAAAGCAATTCCATTTGGCTCGAGTAGGTCCTCTTAAATTCTAATTGTTACACGTGTCTTACAAGTTAATTATTCTTCTTCCATTTATTTTCCTCAATCCACATATTTTTGTATAAACGTGTCCCAGTCTCGGATTTTTTTTCAAAATCCTTCTAAAAAAATGGTCAATCTATAAAAGCGTTCGAAAATTCTATTTCTAAGCTTCGGAGTTTCAGCTTCCATCGTTTCGTTGATTCACCCTCATTCGAGCCGCGAGCATTTGTTCTCAAAAGTTTTGGGCATCAAAGAATTTATCATTTTACATAAATTTACGATTCTATAAGAAAATATACGAGTTTGAACGTCATTAGTGCATTTTATTTTTATTTCTTCCTTTTAATTAACTTTGTACGATTTGGATTACGATCAGGAACAATTCTGTAATTTTATTTTAAATCTTAATTCCTCGATGACAAAAAATCCTGCTGAGAACGAAATTTGCAAGAGAAAAACGTCGAAGCTCGAACAATGGTTTTTGCATTTTAAAAAATTGAGTATAATTGAGGCCTTTGGGGAAAAAAAAGTTTCTTTGGGCCTCAGTGCTTCTTTTTTTTTAAATTCTCGTTTCCTCAGCGACTCGCTTACGATATCGTTTTTTTTTCAAATTTTTTCCCACTCACCAAAAACACTGAGCCCTCAGTCTTTTCATGAATATTTAAATCTCGTTCTCTTGTCGCGTACTTTAATTGGCACTCGAGTTACGGAGTACGGGGGCGTTGATAAAATGCCGGAAACGCTTTGTAAATCTTTGTTGGAAGACCCGTTCGTTTTGCAAGTCTCAAAATCTTGATTACAATTTTTCACAATGTTTTTTTTTTCATTTTTAATCATTATTTAATTTTTTTTTTGTTGCAGAGCGATTTCGGGCTCTCGACAAGATTTTTACCTGTTTTCCAAAACTTCTTTTTCTACAATGATTATCAGCTCAAGCTCGAGGAGAACAAAACGAAGAATTTCAACGAATGGACAAAAACCGGAAGTTGTGGACGTCCCTCTCGCTCTTCTCTCTCACTCACACTTTTTCTCTCTCACTCGTACGCTCTCTCGTTCCTTCTAAACAATATTGCACTTTCGTGTAATTACGTGACACAATATACGAGATTTTCCTTCTTCATTTTTTTTTTTCGGTACGAAATTACATGCGATACTAAAATTCTCACCGAAACAACGCGAGTTAAATCATTTCTAAAACGTAAAGTTTTCTCCAATTATATTAATAATAATAATCGTAATAATTAAAGTAAATAATAATAATTAATTAATAATAACACTTTTGCGAAAAATCGGTGACTTCGATCGAGACTCGTCGACAGCCCTTCAAATCCTTTGATGTGACGTATTCGATTTTTTTTTTCGTTTTTGTTTTTTCGTTTTCGTTACAGTTCTTCGTGAGATGGTTTTCCCTCCTGCCGATTCTTCGCAGTCTGTTCCGCGTTTTACTGCTCCGGAGAAGCGTAATTTTCATATTCATTAGACTCGATGTGTCTTTTTTTTTTTTTTAATGAGAAAAAGAAATTCTATCACTCGAAGCAAACGTCAATAAAGTGGCACAAGCACATCATGCCAATCGAGATTTCAATTACAAAATGTGAAAAAAAGCTCGTTAATACGAAAAATAAATTTTTGTGATTGTAAAAAAGTGAAGCTAACTAAATCGCATTTTCAAAATAAAAATCGTGTAAAATTGTCATTCCAACTGTGTGATGTTTGTTTTAATTTGGACACAATTACGGACGATCACGTAACGAAAATAATACACACGCACACTTACATTTAAATTCAAAACAAGTGGGTCATACAAAAAAGAAAACATCAAACGGTCAAACGCATCGGCACAACGTAAAATATTAATTTTCAGCCTTACACAACAATGGTGGGGATTGAAAAAGGAGAGTGTAGAAATTTACAGTCTATTAAATTGTGAATAATATTAAGAATTTTATCGAACTCTAAAGCTCGTTAGATTTTAATACATTTTAATTTTACTCTTGCATGCAAGAAAATTTAACGAAAAAATAACGTGATTATTTAGATAATTTTTTAATGTTAAAAATTAATTTTTTTTTAACGTTGTTTAAAAGAAATGTAAATTTCTTGTATTTTTTGGTGCAAAGAACAGACAGTACAAATATTTTTTGAAAAATTATTGAAAACTTACCACAAATCTATTGACTTTGACTTTCTGGGCTCGTGGTACTTCGGAGGGTTGCGAGCCGAGAGATTCGAAGCGAGCTCTCAGGCTGCTCGCTGATTCTATGCTCGCCTGGTCCCCGTTACCCTGTGCCATGTCCATCTCCGCAACGTGATGACTACCAACCTTACCATCAGTCGTTTCCCAGTGCTCGAATTTCGCTCGTAGGGTCTTCGCTCGCGCTGCATTTTTCGCTTGTTTCAAAAACTCGTCTTCGACCTATTTTTTAAAATCAAATTTTTATCAGTATTTTTTAGAAAATTTTAATTCAGTGAGTTTTGAGCAATGACATCTACGAAAAATTATAATTATAAAAATTCTTAAAATATGTGAAATCATAAAGATTTTTAACAAATTTTGTTCTGTTATTTAAAAAATTTCGAATATACTAATTTTTTTTTCAATTTTAAAGATCTGAAGAAATTGTCTGCGCATGCCAAAAATTTTCAAATCGAATCGGAGCTCAAAATCGAAAAACCCAATTATTCAATTTTTTTCGATTCTGTTTTTTTTCGTAATTCAGAGTAAATTTACTGATGTGCCACGAGAATAAATTTACTTTCAGTCTAAATTTGATTTATTTTCAAAATTAGAAATAAAAAATTGAAATGAATTTGTTGACCTTATCGGAAGCCCTGACGTAATTGGGATCTCTCTCCTCTCCGCTCTCATCGTCTTCAGAGTTGTCACCCTCCTCATCCTCGTCCTCGTCGGTCTCGGATGCCGAGGCCTTGACGAATTTGTCCTCCGGCGGAGGCGTGAAGCTCTTCAGCGGTTTAGGTCCATCCGGTATGTCCTCCTTCGTCGCGTTCTCCTCCATTTGCCTGAAGATCGAGAGCATCTTGCGCGCCGTGTCCGTATGAACGACCTCAACGACTCTGTCGTCCGCGCGGACCACATCCGGGTCCCGATAAATCTCACGATCCGGCGAGTTCATCTGTTTCGAATTTTTTCATCTCTTAATTTTCACTTATTTACAACTCGAGTCACAAAATAACAAACATTATTACATTTTTCAAAAATAATTCTCTCATCACGATATTATTTCAACCAAACTTGTCAACTTGATGCAATTTTTGCATACCTGTCTGGCCGCTCCAGTGATACGCTTTTTTAATAAGCAAAACGACATTTAGCAATTTTCAATAAAAATCAAACAATATTTTTAGTGTTAATTTTCAACTGTTTTTTTTTAATAATAATTTGGTGATTTTTCAACGTTGAAAAATTTTAACAAACTTTCGGTAGTGGAAGGCACGAAAAATAACGTCGATGCAGATTCGAGGAGGTTTTTGACTCACGCGAGACGATAATAAAAGGGTTCCGAAAGAAAAATATTTTTTCGAAGATGACTCGTCTGACAAAAGTACAAAGCGTGTTGGATTTTTCTCCACGAGGGAACAAGGGATTACACGGGAGATCGTCCCGTCTCTCTCTATCCGTACTTCTTACTGGCCACGAACCGGAATTCCCCGCACATCCCTTCGGACCCTTTTGTGTCTCTCGCTCGCTCTCGATGCGTTTTTTTTTCCAGCTCGCATCTACCGCATGTATAATCATATCGAATCCGTTCTCGCCTCTAGGGAGTGACATCATCCCGGCGTCACGGAATTTCAGACCGCAAACGATCGAACAACAAAAAAATTAGTACCCAAAAAAATTTAAATTAAATTCTTTGTATCCAAAATAAAACCGTTCATGAATGAAGCAAATACATTTTTTAATTTGCAAATTTTGCATTCACAAATTTTTTAATTTCTATTTTCTAATTTCCATAATTTATTATTTACGTACTTTCAACTAATTGAAAAACGAATTTTAATTTAAATTTTTTCATAATTACATACGTTACGAAAATTGCAAAAATTTCAAATTTTTTTTGAGCTCCATTTTGGTTCGTGATAAAAAATTTTTTCGTGACTTCTCGCTGAGAGTCCTCTCGTCTCTCTTCACGCGTTATGATCCGATTTAATGACATGGGCTCTCGTTACATTCGCGTACCGTTAGCCCGCGAATCCCGTACGGAGGCCATAAAAATGTGTCGCGCAAACTTTCGAAAAAAATGAATTTATTATCGGGTAAAAAATTGTACGGCGAGGGAGAGAGAGAGAGTTGGAAGCGAGCTTCGCTCTCGAGATCCGTCGAGTGCATTTCTCCGATGAGATTTGCACACGCGAAATTGCCGCAGGAAACCAGCTTGTATATACGTAGGACGCATTTAATCTCTTTTCTTCTCTTCTTTCTCCTGTTTCTCGCTAGTCAATCTACTATTTTCGAGATAACGTTTTAGCAACGAGACAAATTTTAATGGCAGAATATTCACATTTATATTCTTTTGTATAAAAATAAATAGAAATTAATATATAAATTAAAAATTAAATATTAAATTACCAAAAATAAATTCACAAATTCCAAAAATTATATCGCATGATAAATATTTCTACAAAATAATTAAGAATGAAAAATAAAAAAAATCATTTTGATAATATAAACTAAACAATTTAATTAGAAAACTTTTATAAAACAATCAACTCCGATTTGAATTTGATACGGAACGCAATTAGTAAATGTGAAAGTCTCGATCCGATCGATAAAGAAAAAGTTTGAATGGGAAAGAAATTATACCTGCTCGTTCATGTTCGCACGTAAGAATCACTGTCAGAAATGAGAAACTTTAGTCTCCGAAATCTGCTCACAATTAGAATTCCAGAAATTCCAAATTCACTCACTTTGAAATAAAATAAAATATGAAAAATGAATCAACGAAAATTTATCAAATGAATGAAACGATTTTTAGAAAATGAGCGAAAAAACAGCGACACTGAAATTTAAGAATTTCTCACTACCGGCGTCGCTCGGTCGAATGTTTGTTCGTGGCTCGATCGTAGCGAGTGCACTGCGCGACGCGAGAGCGTGCGTTACTGGGTGGCCGGTGGTTGAGCCGAGTCTTTTGCCTTTTTTCTCTTTTTCGTCTCGCTCATTCTCAGGCGGTCTCGCTCGCTCCTTCGCTATACCCGGAGCCTCTTTCCTCGATCCTCCGCACTCTTCACGAATGGAAGGATGTAGGAATACTAACGGTAAAGCTATAGCTGACCATGCGAGGTTCAAGGGCAGTCGAGGAATCAAGTGCCAACCGCTTTTATGATTCGTTCCCTCGATTCCCCTTTCCCTCTTTTTTTTACCCTCCGTTTTCCTTCAGTTCCTCTCGCAATCTCGTAAATATTATATCGCATGAAAGTCTTGAACAAATTCTGGATAAATTTAAACGAGTCCCGCAGGATAAAAAGAAACCGAGAGGGTCGGTAACTTATCGATCGAGCAATCATCGAAAAATGATTAATCCGCTTTTAATTGCAGATTACTGTAATTTGTTTTTAATTCAAATGAATACAATCATGGAAGGTTTTTTTTTCTCTTTTTCGAATTTTTGAAGAATTTTGCTAAATGAGTGATGAAAAATTACTTCAGGAATCTTCTCCCCGGGAACTTGACGTAAAAGAGCGAAATTAATTTGAGCTCGTTATTCGCACGAAAAAAAAGCCGCAAAACAGCCTTCGAGCGAGTTTGCCCCTTTGTGCCCCAGAGGTTCTCATTTCGAGAGACGGATAGAACAATTTTTCATCGAAAGTCACGATTTCGGAATATTTTCAGTCTCGTCTTGATTTTTCGTACAAAGAGCGCCATTGTGCCATTTAAAATTCGTTGGTTTTTTTGGTCCTATCTCTCTTTTTTCCGACTCGATATAAAATAAATGTTAGTCGAGGACTCAAAGCTCATGCGTCGTTAAAGCAAAACGCGTATTTTCGTTTCGCGATAGAGGATTAACGAGAAACCGAGTCGATTAGCGATCGCTAATTTCTCGGTTAAAGCCACACACAGTTCAAACACTAGAAGTTATTTTTCTTTACTTTCTGGCTCTCACGAAACGCCTTCTTTGAAATAAAATAAAAGGAGGAGAAAAATAAAAATACGAAACGCTTGCTTTGATGTGGAAATACACGAAACACTCTCTTATAGAGACAAAAAGCCGGGGAAGTCCCTCTTTTTTAAAACAAACCACGAAGCGCTTCTTCCTCTTTCAAAACAAGAAACGAAATTTTTGATTTCTCGTCTCACGACGAACCTTGACTTGGTCTTCGCGCGGTGGGGTTATTCGGAAGGTTTTTCGCTCCTTCGTCGGCTCGCGGTAGGTCTCGAAGAATTTGAATTTGTTCGTGATGTCGGATGTCTCGACTTGAACCTCCTCGGTCGTGTCCGAACTACGTACCACGTCGTCCGACACCTGACGTCCCATGAACGCCTTTTTTTCGATCGATTCGTTAAAAAAAATTCAAATTTTCGAAATAAAAAATTAAATAATTAAAAATTGACTTTTTTTCGCAATATTAATTGCGACAATTGTAAACGATTAAACAAATCCGCAATGAGCTGGTCAAATGAATATTTTTTTTATAAAAATATAAATATCAATTTTTCAAAAATTTCCATGTCAAATTGACTCGAAATTTGCATAAGAATAATTATCTAAATTTTCTGTAGAATATTTTAACATAAATCATAAAAACATTCTGAATTTATAAAAAATTTTGCATAAAACATTATCTCAATTTTTTATAGAATATTCTTACATAAATATTTCAATATTGAGCGAAAATCAGATTTGGTTCAACATTCTGAATTCATAGAAAGAACTGCATTTGCAGAGAAAAATGATTTAGGAGCGTAGCGAAACGGAGTTTCGTGTCTGTACTCTCGTGTGTCACATTTCCGGGGCAGAGTTTTGAGAAACGCGTATCATAAGATGTAAATGAAGGTAACAAGCATAAACTTACATCTCTAGCTCGTCTGGGTACATCGGTAGGTGTCTTGGGGTTGACAGGCGTAACGGGCCTTCCTGTCTTGGCGGCAGAGGCGTCCAATTCCAAGAATAGAGATCGCGATTTTCTGCTTATACCTGAGAAAATAGAATGACGTCCGGATCAGACGACTGGTCCCGCTAACATACGAGTACGCATAATTCTTACGTTTAATATCTACGAGTGACTCTTGTACCGGGTGTCTTTCAAAAAGTGCCGCAAAACTTGATTTTAAAAGCAAAATTCGATTCCCGAGAAGATTTCGAGACGAAAAGTCCCCAGGCACTTTTCGATCCGAGTTACCAGTGAGGAGTTATCGAGCGTCAAAGCGCGAGCCAATCGGAATCTTGGTAATCACGTGACGCGTGCGACGTCACGTGAGCGCGCGCTGATTGGCTCATTTCTATTTGCCGATAACTCGTCAGGCAATGCTCGTATCGAAAAATGCTCAAAGACTTTTCAACTCAGAATTTTGTCCTCAATTCGTCTATTGCATTGTCGGTAACGACTTTTGGGTCACCCTGTATATTAATGAACTTATCATTTTTTGGCAAAGACTTGAACGTTCTATTTTCTCTGGGCGTCCAAACGTCTGCATTCGGTCTCGGAAATCTGAACTCAATTATTCTGTGTTACGAAAATCTAAAGCGAATTTAATTGATGACAGTTTTCAAAGAAGTTTTTTGTAACAAAAACGATAGACTCACGAAGAACAAAATTACAATTACAATATTGAGGAAAAAATGAATCTTTGGATCGAGTATGTGAAATTTGAAAAATAATCCTGTGATTGAGGTACAGAAAAGCAAATTTATGGGAATAATCAAAACAATCGATCTTACCGGCTGCGATAACTTCCTCGTCCGGTTTTTCCTGTTTGAGTTTTTGAGCCTCGTATTCGCCATCGGAAGGGGCAATCGGTTCTCCCCTCTCGAATCTTTCCTTTATAGTACGGGCGTGAGTCGAATGTTGGATTTCCTCTGTTGGATTTGTCTTTGTTATTTTCTCACTCTCTGCTACCGCTTGCTGGTACATTTCCTTCATTTTTCCTTGTTTTCCCTGACAAAAAAATATTCATTTAACTCAAAAACGGTAAAATTATAAAAAGACATTTTTTTCTCATAATTTTTAATTTGATCGAATTGATTAATCAAGAGGTTTTTAATCATTTTTTAATTGAAGTAATTTATTGATTAATGTATCTGTCAGTTTCATTTTATGAAAGAAAACTTTTTTTTGTCGACTTACCATGAAAAGTCTCGATCGTATGCCAGCAATTTCCTCTTTGCGAGCCTCGCGCTGCGATTCGCGTCTCCCCTGGTGACTTGTGCATTCCCAACGATTTTTAATGTCGTCCATCTTGGTGAAGCTTATAGGTCTCTCGCGAGTCGTACGTTTTGCCTTTACGATATCGTTCTCCGCGTCTGGAATTTTATTTTTGAAAGCCAATGAGATCTAACGTTCCAAGCAAAATAATTATCGCTAAACTTTTTTTTATCGTTACACATTTTTCATTACCTTCATGCTCTTCGAGTTCTTCCTCTTCCTCGCTCTCGCTCGATTCCTCGTACGGAATTCCATTTAGCGAGTCGTCAGCAACTCCGATATCCATTCCCTTGGCTTGAAATCTATTAAAAAGATTTTACTTTTTATTTATTTATTAATATTGAGATTAATATTGAGATCAGGACACATTTGAACGAGGAAAATTTAATAAATTTGATTTGATGATTGATGATGAAAAATGATAAGAAAAAAGTTAACGAGAAAAAATTAATGGTGATCAGTTAATTTAACTCTTTCAAACTCTGTCCTAAATTCTTTTGGATTTCTTATAACTTTTTGATATTCTTATAAAATCATCAAATTCCTTGTTGATTCAAAACAATTGCTAATTTGGGTAACTACAGCCTTGCAGTGCTAACTATAGCCTTGCAGCAAGAAGCACCGAACAATATTTAAACCACCACCTAAACAGTGCACTGACAGTCTTGCAACGACCGTAAACCAGAACAGAGTAATCGCTGGTCTTAGAGATAAATCGATGTCGCATACCGAGATTCGGAAGGATTAAAATCGCGATAATCTCCGTCGCTATAGAAATCTTATCGTATCGATTTGAAATTTTATCAGCCCTGCGTGTATCCTCCGAATTCGCGACCATCATAATTTACACAATATACAATTAGACATGAAAGTGCAACATTACTTATGAAACTAGTATAACTTATTGATGTGAGTCCTACAATATCTAGTACACCCATTTTAATATAACTTTAAATTGAGTGAAATATTGTGGTAAAAAATTAGTTTAATGCATTTCCAATTATTAGCAGATTCTTAAATTGCCATCCAAATTAAATTGACAAACAGTGGCCCAAAAGTTACGATTAGATCGAAAATGACGTTGTTACAATTTAAAAAAAAAATTAAAATAATTATGAATTAAATCCGTAGGGTGAAATATACTAAAAAGTGCGAGCAGAATGAAAAAATTCTAGGAATGCACTTTTGCAAATTTTCAAAATTCACGACATAGAATTTGTATTTTTTTCCTTTTTCAAAAAAAAAAGTTTGTAAAGTGACGTACTTGGCAAGTTTGCTGAGTATACTTGGGGATCTCTTGACAACCTGGGATGGTGATCTTTCGATCTCGTTCACCGTGTCGTTCGTTTTCTCGAAAACTTGGAAGCGAGATTTCACGTTGAGTGACGAGAGTTCCTCCAGTCCGAGATCAGGTTTGTCAGAAGCTGCGAAAAAAATCAAATCTCAGTCCATCGATATTTTATATATTTTTTTACTATCCTGGATCTCGAAAATTAATTCGAAATTTTCACAAGGGTCATAAAAGCCTGTTAGAATAAAAAAATGGTTAGAAAATACACAAAGCGAGCAACTTTGAAAATTTCGCTATCTTTTCAAATACAATTTTTATTATTAATTTTAATTCCATATGTTTTAATTACGAATAATTTCAAAAATTAATAATAATCGAAAAATATGCGGACTGCCCTGCATCACGAGGATCTCATCCGAGCTTGATTAATAGTTTTTAGTTTTCTGCAGATAAAAATGTTTCCTGTTAAATTCACCTAAAAAACAATGTTAAATGCTTCTTACACGCTCAGCGTTTAATCTTGTTAACTCGCAACCGAAATAATTTCTTTTTTTTTTCTTTGCTCTTTCTCTCGTCGCAAAAATCAACGAATTTACCTCTGACCACGTCAGGTGGCAATTCTTTCGGCTGGTTCTCTCGAATGATCATCTCCGGCTTTCGGGGTCGCACTAAGGAGGATTTGCAAAATTTAACGTATTCGAGAAACATGGAAATTGCGAAACCTCAAAATATCGTAATCAAATTTTGAATCTTCCTCATATTTCAAGACTTTCGACAAATTTTATAAAATCGGGTAACATTAAAATATTGAAAAACTTTATTATAATTAATTTTGTGTCGTCTTTTTCCGATTAAAAAAATCCTACAATTATCAAATTTTATTTTTTCTGTCCAAAAATTTTTATATCATCAAAAATACAAAAAATAAAAAGAAACGTACCAGGTTGATCCGATTCCTCGACTGGCTTGGGTTGGAAAAGTTCCTTAAAGTGAGCCTTGCAGTAAAGCGTGCTCTCATGGCTCTGATAATTGTCAACATTCAGCTGCTTGCTGCACTGGACGCATCGAAAGCAGTTTTTGTGCCAGACCAAACCTTCGGCCTTCGTTTGTTCCATTTGGAAGACGACCTTGCCGCAACTGCGACAATTTGGATTCGCATCTCCATTTTGGCCCACCTACAAGAAATAATATGATCACATTATCGCCTCTGCCTGCTGAATAAAAAAGAAATCAATATCGACAACCTCTAATTTTTCCTCGAAAAACTTTCTTTTTTTATAATCTCAAAATTCCAGAAAATATTTTTTTTAAAATAGAGTTCCACGACACTCAACTAAATTGTGTAAAAAATATGTTTGAGCGATAGCAGCTTGAAGAAATTCAAGTGTTCTAAATATCAGTATATGGTCCAAATTTGCATCAGAGTTTCTATATATTGGATTTTGACCCATCTTGGCCCACCTACAAGAAATAATATGATCACATTATCGCCTCTGTCTGCTGAATAAAAAAGAAATCAATATTGGCAACCTCCAATTTTTCTTCCCAAAACTTTCTTTTTTATAATCTCAAAATTCCAGAAAATATTTTTTTAAGGGATCATCACAGTGTGACCCTCCGAAAAATCGCTGATTTTCGCGATTTTTTTTTAATGTTGCAATAAAGTAATCGGTCCGGTTTTTTAAAATAAATAAATACATTCATTATGAATACAACATGACTTTTTAAATGTTTATTTATTAGGTTTATAATTGTTAAATAAATTTTTCTCAGAATAGGGTTTTTCAAAACGATGACCACCCTCCAAGGAAGTTTTAAAGATATCTAGTTCAAATTTGAAGAGAACATTTTTAACGTCATTCTTTATCGCACTATGGAAGCTTTTTTTTTTGAAATCTTTCAATTTTTTTTATGAAAAACTGTCGAAAAAAAAGGCCGAATTCGACACTTTTTGTTCAAACCGCTGCCATTTTGTCGAAATTGAAAAAAACCCCTCCATAGCGCGATAGCGTCTGTCCTACAGATTAATAAATAATCTTTTTGAAATAATCTTATTGCAACATTAAAAAAAAATCGCGAAAATCAGAGATTTTTCGGAGGGCCACACTATGATGATCCCTTAAATAGAGTTCTACGACACTCAACTAAATTGTATGTAAAAAATATCTTTGAGCGATAGCAGCTTGAAGAAATTCAAGTGTTCTAAATATCAGTATAGTCCAAATTTGCATTCGAGTTTTTATATGTTGAATTTTGGCTCATTTTGGCCCACCTACAAAAAATAATATGATCACATTATCGCCTCTGCCTGCTGAATAAAAAAGAAATCAATATCGACAACCTCTCCATTTTTTTTCTTTCTTTTTCTTTTTTATAAACTTAAAATTCCAGAAAATATTTTTTTTAAATAGAGTTCCATGACACTCAACTAAATTGTGTAAAAAATATCTTTGAGCGATAGCAGCTTGAATGAATTCAAGTGTTCTAAATATCAGTATGGTCCAAATTTGCATCAGAGTTTCTATATATTGGATTTTGGCCCATTTTGGACCACCTTCAAGAAATAATATGATCACATTATCCCCTCTGCTTGCTGAATAAAAAAGAAATCAATATCGACAACCTCCAATTTTTCCTCCTAAAACTTTCTTATTTATAATCTCAAAATTCCAGAAAATATTTTTTTTTAAAGAGAGTTTCACGACACTCAACCAAATTGTGTAAAAAATATATTTGAGCGATAGCAGCTTGAAGAAATTCAAGTGTTCTAAATATCAGTATGGTCCAAATTTGCATCAGACTTTCTATATGTTGGACACACTTTATGTACTTCGTCCGTATATCAGAGGCTGCAAGAAGAAATATGTTCGTGTAGTTGACGGAAGTAGTGCAGGAGGTACGAAAATAAAAATTGTGAGGGCAAGACAGAAGCCGCTTTCTTGAGCCATCCCCTCGCAAGAAATAAATAGATATTTTTGGCTCGTCTCCCCGCTGACCCACATTTATCTTTTTTCCAGGCCGAACGCGCGTTACGTCAGCCCGGGAAGAAAGAAAAGACAATAATCCACCAGCTGATACTTTTTTTATCTTACGAGAAAAATTGAACATTCTTTCGAGCGAGAAATTTCGAATGAAGAGTGACGTGAGGATGATCGTGAAAACAAGATATTTCGTGACGAATTTCAAGCGGTGATAATTTTACACATTTTTTTTTGAAGCAATTGTGATTTATGGAGAATCGAACTATATTTAAGATGAGATCGCTTGATAACTCACGGAATTTAATTGCTGCTGAACCTTAGACGGATCCGACGAGCGTACGTGAAAAGCTGATTTCTTGGTGAGAGCGTCGAATTTGTTGAAGCTCGATTTCTGAAAATGACAGGATGAGAATACAAATTTTTGTACTTACGTGATGTAGAAAGTCGATCACGAGTTCTTAAAGATTTAATTAAATATTGACTACGTGAGAACAAATGAAAATTTTCAATTTTCTGATTTCTCAGATTTTATAATTTTTTTTATATTATTTAAATTTTTTCGCGAATCGATAAACGTGACAGCTATTTACGTTTTTCCAACAAACCAATTGCCCACGGAGACTTTTCATTTATATTCGAAATGTTACATACTCGAATAACTTTTTTAAGCAATCACGCGAGTCCTTTGCAGGAAAAATCATGCATTTAAAAAACAAGAAAAAAAGAAAAAAGAAAAAAAATGCGGAAAAAAAACGAACTGACAATATTGACAAGCGGGGATTTTTCCCAGTCTCCGGCGTCTTACCTCGAGCTTATGCCGCCGTAAGCAATTCTGCGAACGCTGATCGTCGAGGTCTCTCGTTATATTTGCCAAACTACAGTAGGAAGCCCTCTGTCCGGTTTTTCGTTTCCCCGGAATTATTTTTCCGATACGGTTAGAATTTCATTTTTTTTATTTTGCGAGTTTTTTTCATGCAGGAATCCCATGGAATTCAACAAAAGATAGAAAAAAATGATAAGCGTGTTAGTTCGACGAGAGAATGGAAAAAAAACGAGAAAGTCGCTTCGTAAAAAGCGAAACAGGGAGTGTTTTTTTAGCTCTCATTTTATCAAAAAAAAAATGTTCGAAAAGAAAAAAAAATTGCGAGACGAAAAATCAAGCAAAAAATAAAAATTTATAAATGAACATTTTTTATTTCGCGAATTTTCCAAGTGCACGCTGAGCGAGAGTCGCGATCGAGGAAAATATTATGCTCGTATTGGAATGAAAGAAAAAAAAACAAACCCCGCGGATCCATGCCGGGACGTACTTACAAGGGCTTTGACGGATACGCTGGCGAAAACGGTCGCTTCTCTCCCCAGCTTCGAAAAATCCCTCTTGCATAGCCTCAAGTCATCCATAGACTTTGCCTTCTACTCGATTACACACACGCACACAGAGACCGTTCGTCAAACACCCGATATAAGTGTTAGATTGTTTAAAAAAATACATTTTGTTAAAATAAAAACAACAACAATTTGCACATTAATGACAGAAAATAATTCAACAAATTCGTCACGAGTTATTCGGGTTAATGATCATTCATCGTACTCGAGAAAAAAGAAGAAAAGAAGATAAGAAAATATGAAGGAATGAAGAAGAAAAAAAAAGCACGATCGTAATTTATCATCGTCACGTTTTATCGATACGAGACAAAGTTTTTATTTTGTTTTTTCATTTTATTTTTCTCGTCCCGATTGTGTTCATCAGTTTATTATTATTATTAATATCATTATATTCGTTTAATTTATTTATTTTTATTTTTTTGCAACTGATGTTAATTGTTAATAAATACGAACCTCGTGAGTCTCCGTCGTTTGCTCCGTAATTCCAAAGCCCGCTTGCTCGACTTCTGTCATGTTCGATATGTCGCCAAAGCTGCGGCACTGTTAGTAATGAAAGAAAAAAAAAAGAAGAAGAAAAACACAGCTGACAGTTGTAAATTAACGAAGCGAGTTAGTTGATTTAATATTTATCAATTTCGTTTTGTTCCTGTATTTTATTATCAGGATTTATTTATTAAATGTCGACCTCTCAGATAAATTCGCCTCGATTGTCCTGAGAGTGAATATTTATCGAAAATTGTCACGAGAAAAGCAAAAAATGAATGAAAATTTTTTTTTGATTTAAATCAAGCGAGAAAATCCTGATTAAAAAATGACACGATTCGTAACAAATGTTTTTTTTAATCTTGATGATTTATGGAAAATGAAACGACACGTGTGTACATTTTTGCTACTGGTTTTCGTTGTGAAAGGTGAACGAGGAAATTCCTTGAGAATTTCTGTCAGTTTTAATATACGTATTTTCATGATAGTATGTTATTACAACGATTTCAAGTTCAATCGAGGATTCATGGTATTATATTCGCGTTCGGCTCTACAAGTAGTCCAACCAGTCTGTTATCAATCTCCTCTCAGTGTGGAAGGACCGAGACCATCGAGTTTCCATTCCGGGGCTTCGATTGCATTTCATTAAATTCCAAGCTCGAACGTGGGCGTGAAATATCCGAGCAAGGACTTTTCTATCTCGACTAACATTTATAGACTTTTCCAGATTGAAAAATGAACGATTTTCCAATTGCTTTTTTCAATCTAAAACTCAATATCGTCATAATATTTATGACTGCTGTAGGTTTCAATTTCATGAATAAACGTTTTCATTCTCATCTCGATTGTAATAGTCTTTTTTTTCGAGAATGAAAAAATGCTGTATGCACTTTCTATGTTTTACATAGAGCTCAAACAATAACGTGAGAAGTACAAAGAGAAAAACAAACGATAATGGGAATTGGCAGAGAAAAAAAAATTCAATAACTTAATCGATATTTTTTTTTTTCAAAGTACAATCTATAAATTATGATGCCTTGTAAATTTTAATTCTGTTGAAAGTGTGAGACGTGAAAAAAAATAGGAGCGACGGGAAGGAAAACAAACAGAGCCATAATTCGCAGGGGCAAAAAATTTATCGCGCTCGGAAATAATTAGCGGGAATACGGGGAGGGGAAAATTTTCGCGAGAACGATTCGTCAGTGCGAGCTCACTTACCAACTGTTTGATGGACACCCCGGTCTCGATTACTTCCTTGTTCGACTTTTCTTGCTCGCCGCGACTCGTTTCCGACACATAACTCTGTGTCTGTGCATGCGGGTAATAAAACACACAACACATTGGATAATCAGTGTCAACATGCTACTGTCGAGCGTTCGATGAACTTTTTTCATTTTTTTTTTCCTTTTTCATTTTTCTTTTTTTTCATCGCTCATTCGTATTCTCCCATTGCTTTTTCCCCGTGTGCTCAAAGTTCCGAGAAAGATGAACTAACGATCGCGAATAAATCAAAGACATTGTAAATTGCAAAACTCATTTCAAGATTAAAAATTTTAAAATGTTTTCAAGACAGAATTTAAAATTACGAAATTCATTTTAAAAAATGAGAAAAAAATTTTGAAAAATATTCTGAAGGTTAGAAAATTCTGATTTTTTTAGTTACGATTTTTCAAAATTTTGACGAGGAGAATATTTTTTAAATTAGCTGATCCGAATGACGTTTGCGGTACTGCAATTATGTGTAAAAATATGAGAATTTCAGCAATGACGGGATTGAATAACAATGTGATGATGAAGAAAGGGAGAAAAATGTAGAAAGAGAAAAAAAAGGAAATAATGATATGACAACCCTCGGGATGTATAACTGGGTTATCGCATGCGTAATAGGCTCTTGACTTAAATTACATGTTTGGTAAACAGCGCTCTCGGCCATGCTATCAGTTGAATCGCGAGGAACATTGTCAAGCGTGGGCGTGTTACGGCACGCTATAAACCTCTTCGACTTTGGCCAATCGCGAAAAGTTTCTTATTTTTATTTCCTTTCAAACAAACTGCACAAAACAAAATTTTAAAAAATCACAAATTTTGACACAATTTTGTGCTCAGCATATTCAAAAAATATCCAAAATTTCGAGCAATATTTTCATCATCTAAATCATAATTTTCATCTTTCCATACGGAACGATAAAAAATACTGAATTAATCATTTTTATCCACAATTTTCACGATTTCCAATTGATGAAAAAAAAAAATATTTAAATATTATTATTTTATTTTTTTCTAATTTAATGTAATCGCGAGACTCGATTTTCGTTTTTCTTGCATTGATGCTGCTAGGACCGATACTTACGAACGACTAGATTCCAAGATCAAGATTACACGCATGCGAAGTTAGGAGGAAAAAACGAAAAGCTACTCGTAGGAATTGTGTGTATACGTAATCTTATCGGACCGTAGTCGAGACTCGTTCAATTAGCCGCACGTATTGCGAGAGAGGTACATACGGGCTTTCATGTGTTAGAAACTCGTATTCCGTAAAAACTCGTAACGTTCGACGACTCTCCGAAGGTATTGATCCCAATGCGAAATTTTTTATTATTTTTTAGCCTACGACGAAACTCAAGTGAGCGTTTTATCGTTCGGCAAGAAAAAGATTTCGTTCCGAACAAATTCGTATCGAAATCGCAAGATCGATCGATATGACTTTGTGCCTACAAAATCTTTTTTTCGCCGGTGCTCTTAATCACAAGAACTCTATTTTGATAACAAATAATTAATTAAACGGAAATACAATGAGATTAAACTAGACTCATTAAATAGACTACATTGTTTTCGTATTTAGGACACGCGATTAATTTAAATTAAATAAATTTAATTAAAACTTTAATTAAACGAAATGAATTTAAATAAATAAATTTGAATAAATTTAATTAAATCTAATTTTTTTTAGAATTCGAATTACGATAAAAATATAATTAATTAATTAAAATTAATTAAGATTCGGTGTAATCGTCGAAATTGAGTTTTTACGGCCCATGACCTTGAGTCATGTTGAGCAGAGGTTGAAATTTGTTTTTATGTGTCTAGATAAGTGTCGAAGAGGCTGTTATAGTAAGTTTAATTTATCTGCGGGCATGAAGGTTCACTTACCAGTGATTTAACGTTGACATTCGAGAGATCGTACTCGACCGAGATATCGTCCACTTCCTGGGACACTTGGCGACTACCCGTGTGCATGCTCGGGTCTTCCTTGTTAACGTTCTACGCAACACACGAATAAATGCAGGACGAAAACACGCAACATGCCACCGACTTCTTATCCCCATCCGAAAGCTCGCTCGCTTTTTCGATGGGGAAAAAAAGATTAACCACGCAAATCTCACGACTGTCGAACATGAGGAACCAATCGGATAATCAGGAAATTAATTTCTCACAGAGTGAAATACGACTTCGAACGTTATTGCAATTTTTCACGTGGACGAGAAATTTGAATTTAAAATTTCAAATCTTCGAAAGTTCATGTTATAAATCGTTTTGCACTCTATTATAAATGATTTTTTGATCGAAAAAGCTTTTTTGGCAGTTATCATAACCAAAAATTGTTAAAAAAACACTGAGATAGCGAAAAAAAAAATTTTGACGTGCGATCGCGAGTGGCGGGAAATTCAAATGGGATGCGAGATTAGAATATGGGAATGAGTCTGTAATTTGTTTTTAATTTTTTGAGCATGTTTTAAATCGATTGTTAAGTGTGAATGTATAGAATAAAATTGAAAAAAATGTCAGTACGTAAAAGAATTATTTAATCGAAATGAAAAAATGTTTGAATGAAATATTGAAAGAGATTTGATAAGATAAAAACTCACTACTGATATGTTCTCCTTCTCGAGATCGTTCTTCTTGCTTTTCTTGGTCTTCTTTGTGCGTGGAGTGAGAGTCGGCGATGCATCGTTACCGGCGACACCCTCGATCTTCTTCTTTTTCGTCTTCGTCGAGTTCTTCGTCGATGTTGTCGAGGTCACGTAGCTGCTGCTCGTTATTACCTCTTCGCGGCTCTCATTCTGCGTGGAATACAATTCGTACTTTATCATTCGATGAATTCTATCGATTTTACGTCTATGACTAATTCAGCCTTATTGAGTTGTAAATATACTCTCAGCGTACGATATAATAATGTCGAGATAGTCGCGGTACGTGTACATTGATGAAACTTTCATGGATATACTGTCACGAATTATAAAGCTGCTTCCATTATTGAGGGTATTCATTTTTGATATATTGGAAAAGCAATTTATATTTAAAATAAAATTTTCATTATTGAGTCATTTTCGATATACTGGAAAAATAATTAAGTTAAAATAAAATTTTTATTTTATACTTAACCTTGTAATTTTCAATATTTGTTATTTCTTGTGTTTTATAAAAAAACATGAATGGAAAGCAAGCGTAATGATTTTTATTTTTTTAAATATTTTTCCTAATGACAATTTTTTATTTGTGTCATTTTTTAATAAATTCATATATTATTGTTATAATTGTTAGAAAATAATTTGTTCGTAAAGAGGATAAATTTCACATCTGGAATGTATCGATTTAGCATATGATCTTTTTATTTTAAAAATTTGTTCATTTTTCTCAACGGATTTTCCAACATTATCGATGCTTTCAAGTGAATATTTTATTTATACGTTTCGTTTTCATGACATTTTCTTCTTATTTTCATGTTTCTGAAAATAAAAAATAAAATAAAAAATTTCTACTTGTAAAAAATGAGATTAAATTTAAATCTCATTTTATCTAGGAAAATAACTTTTTTTTATTAAAAGACGATTTTTTAAAAACAGGTGAAAGTCGCGAAACTGTCGAACTGGTGACGTGTCATTAAAATCAAAAAGACGTATCAAGTGTCTGCACGGTCTCGACGCTCTGGCAACGTGTGTTTGAAACGTCGACGCTTCTGTTTTTCATTACTTTGTACTTTCAGGCTCTAGAGTTTCACTTCCCTGTGCACAAAAATTAATAACGATTCTGAACAGCGAGAAAAAAACAAGAAAAATGTATCTTGAAAAAAATTAAACTTTCATCGTTCAAATAAAGTTTTAGAAAGTTTTTAACAAAAAAAAAATGCCTATTGATGTATCACTGCGTGAGGAATTTCGTTGCGATGCAAGTGCATCGATATCTGAAGCTACGCAAATGACAAATAATAGCAGCAAATTGTTTGGTCAACATTTGGATCGTGATTGCGATAACAATATGACATTAATTGCTTGTGTAATTCAATATTCACAATACAAATCATTAAATTCAGTTCGAACGTACATTCGTACGATATTTTTGAAACAATTTGATTTTATTAATTTAGAATAATTAAAATACATATTTCAATATCCAGTTAACCATTAATAATATTTTACAGCTATTTCATTTTATCTATTTATTTTTTATAATTAAATTATTTTCAACTTTTTCATTTACGATTGAGAATTTTATATAATGTTTTTTTTTCATTGAGGAAATCTTTTTAAAGCTCACAAGAAAGAAGAGGAATGTGGAAATATGAATGAGAAGGGATTTCTCGTTTTGATGACACACACAGCGATGTTCGAGAACTCGTATAACCAGGCATAGTTGATGTACATCTGTCTGCATCTTTTCCTTTTGCCATAATAATGCTCTTCGACGGTCGTTAAGTCGTTACGCACGATGGTGTACTAATGGAAGCCCTGTTCCCTCCCCCCCTCTCTCTAACTCCGCTCTCTTTCGTTCAGAAGGATTAAAACATGCCCGAGAAAATTCCCCTCTGCCTGGAATCTGATAAAAATTCGGCTCTTCCGAATCATCGTGACTAAGTGGTGCGAGTAACATTTTTTTAAAAATTAAATACTCTCAATCGACGTGAGAAAATATCAGCAAATTTCCCATGCTATACCGAGATTACTTTTCATTCTGTTGACACCTCAGAAATTTCTTTTTTATTCATAAAATTTGCATCAGTTCGTATATTAATTTTCAATATTTTTATTTCACGTTTTAGTTTATTTGGAGTCTTTCCTGATGTCTTTATTTTAATTCAGATTACACTTTTTAATGTGTTTTTAAAAAAATAAAAGTTCCTCGTCAAATTTTTGTTTTTTGTCATTTTTTTTGACGATTATTATCGGTTATAAAAAATTTTAAATACGTACTCTCGAAGACGGGAATTCTCTTTCCATAACTCAGCAAGTACGGGGAATCGTAATAAGTTTGAGGAGCCGAAGAAGCACTCGATGCTTCGCTACCCGTCTCACACATCCGGCGCGCAGGCTCTCGAGTCGTGGAAGCGTAAAGAGCGTTGAGCGCAAGGGGATAATACCCTGCGCTACAAGACATATGCACGCCACTCACAAACACATGCACACAGCCGTATATGGACGCTACCAGCCACTCCGAACAAGTAGTTCCACCGTTTCAAATCTACGAGCTCATCCACCGACTTGACAATTAATTTCAATGTCTACGAATTATTTTTCCACTTTCGAACAACTCGAGGCACCAAATCTTTCCCTAATAAAATCACAGATAATTATCCAGTTGTACTCTTCTCAACCCCATTATTACAATTTTTAAATGACTTTTGTTTTTAATAAATATGTAATTTTAAAAATAAATTCCACTGTGAGTAGAATATTAAAAAATTCTATAATAATTTAAAAAATATTATGCACAATGACAAAAGTGTTGAATAAAAAACACTTTTGTCATTGACATTGACATTTCGATTGAACTTGGCACTTGAATTTATTGACCAGAGATTATTTTTGAAAAAATATGAATAAATGTAAAATATGAATTATATGAATAATTAATAATATGCTAAACTTTTGGTTAATTAATTATATGCTATACTTTTAGTTACATTTATTTTTAAATTAAAAAATCAGTGACGAAATTTCCAAAAACTAAAAATACATCGTTGAGACCATAACAACCACAAAATCTTTCCCAAATGAATCGCAAACATAAAATTTCCCTCAATAACTATTCTCCGATCTCACAGCTACGAGATAAGAAAAACAACGTAATAAAAATTGAGTACCATAATCAAGTTATCACGCAAGAGACAAACGCGACGTGATTTTTCGTTACGAAATATTCACTCCTCAGCCGGTTTGACACTAATGACAATTTTTCACTACGGTCGAGGATGTTTGCACGTTTCAATCGGGGGGACTACAGGATTTTCCGTTCTCTGTGAACTGGTGGAACGAAGCGGATGAGAGAACGTCTCCGGCGCTCGTCTAACGAAACACTAACGCCCACCGAAGTGAGCGGAACCCTTTAACGTCCACTGGCTAGGCCAGGACTCGTGATAAAGTGCTCCGTGTGGGTAAGAGGAAAAAAAATCTTAGAGAAAAGGAGAACGAGAATGAGAGAGAGAGAGAGGGAAATATAATATATATAAATACATAAATATATGTATAGATCTATTATGGAAAAAAGGACGAGAATGAAAAAAAAGACAGATATACACAGAGAGAATCGGAGAGAGCGAGAGAGAGAGAGAGAGAGACGGAGAGGGAAGGAGAAAGATCGAGTTTGATGCGGTGTTGTATTGCGTGTGCGCTTGATGTGGTCGATCCCTCGAGAAAGGACCGGTCTCGGGACAAGCACTGGACCGAGCAACGTGTTACGAGGAAGAAGAATCTCTTACGCGTACACGTAACTCCGATACGATTCGTGATTCAATACTCTCGATACTCCTTTTACCTCGGTTCTTCCCTCCACCGATGAATTTCGATACCCGAAATGATAGATTGCATCTCCCGGAAAGAGAATCCCGTTTTGAATCTCGAATTTTTGACTTTCGTCGGAATGGGACTTACATTAATAATCGTCAAAAACTAGAGACGTTTCGGAGTACATTTTTTTTGAGGAAATTCCATATTTTAATGGAATTCGATTGTCAGGAAAGAAAATTGATATTTTTTGACGTTTTGGAGGATATAAGGAAATTTTGTTTTGCGACTTAATTATTTATTAGCCATTTTTTAAGTATATTTTATTTTTCGTTTTTATAATAATTTGTTATAATTATTTTAATTAAGTTTGAGTGCCTGGAATGAATTTTTTTGAAAAAGTATTTAATTTTAATGAAATTTAATTATTAAATTATGCTTTTGTATTATTTATTAGATTGACATTTTCATAAAATATTTTTTCCTAATAACGTCGTCGAAAAAAAAAATCAATTGTTTAGAGTTTTAGAAATTAAATTTATACCAAAGTGTCGATTTCTCGTTTAGGACACATTTGAAAATATTCACATCAGAAAGCAAGTAAAAAATTTATACAAAATAATTTTTACTCCAAAATGTCATTGAATTTTTTCAAACCGATTTTTCCACTGATTGTTCCCTCCATTATTATCAATTTCTGAAAATGACGTACCCTCTTTATCACCAATCTTTTTTTCAACGGTGAGCAAATTCGCACGGCGATGTCACTTATTTGATTTTTACGATAACAAATTTCGCACTCGAACAAAAAAAAACGATCATTCGCGCGAAATCTCTCGTGTTTTCACAGAGAAAAAAGAAAGCTTCCTCGGAGCAAACTGTCGGTCGTTGTGGAGCAGCAGTCGATGCGGTTAAACCACACACAGTGTGAAATACTCTCGGAGGCACGAGTGTGAACGTTTACCTAACGGGGAAGGAGGTCGGTTCGAGGAACCCCGCGTTTAATCTCTCCTCGCGTTACATCTCACAATGTACATACAAAAACACATGCGCGAGGGGGAAAAAAAAGGATTCGGAGGAAAAGATGGAAAAAGAAGAGGACGAACGAGAAGAAAAAAAAAATTATACACACGAGGAAAAGTAACGAATCGAAAATAAAAACCGTAAAAATCTAAATTGAAAAATTTCCGTAACGAAGATATAGCCGGGACGAATTTAACGAGCGCGTCCTCGAAACTTTGCGAGGAGAGTTTCGAACGAGACGCGATATATGGCGCGCGATGAAGGAGAATCTCGCGAGGTGAAAATCCACCGCTGGAAGAGCCGGAGAAAAGAGTCGAGCACGGAGGAAAGGGGAGAGGGAAAAAGACTGAGAGAGAAAGAGAGAGAGAGAGAGAGAGAGAGGGACAGAGAGATACACCACCGACGCGATAGTCGGCCTTGAGGCGATTAAAGGTGTCCGATGGCCAGGTAGTGGAGAGCCAGCAGCCGGTCAGAACCTTTTACGAGTCCACACGGACGCACCGGCTCGGACACAAACACGGAGAGAGTTCAGGAAACTCCGCCGTGTGCTCTCCAAACCGTGGCACACGGCCCTGGCACGAGAACCGATCGGCAGTCGTTGGCCGTTGTGCGATTCGATGGCACTTTGAATCGATTTTCAAAAAATAAAGAAAAATTTTTGAATAAATTAAAATTCGATCCAATCATGATTTTACGCGTTTTGACGTTGCAATAAAATTTTTATCATTTTTGAAAAATAAATTAATTATTAAAAATCTGATGAAATTCAGGGAAATAATTTTTTATTTTTATTTTATTTGCGAAGTGAATTTTTATTTTTATTATTCTTGACATTGATTTTGAATAGTGTATCAATCGAGTTTCTTGCTGCATGCTCGTTTTCGTTCCGCCAACGACTGTGAATG
Source organism: Cremastinae sp. B BG-2022a (assembly GCA_030522605.1). Taxonomy (NCBI): domain Eukaryota; kingdom Metazoa; phylum Arthropoda; class Insecta; order Hymenoptera; family Ichneumonidae; species Cremastinae sp. B BG-2022a. Next base: position 27,961 of record JAPYYX010000995.1, read on the forward strand.
TTCTCGCGAATGCAGCGGAGTCGGGCAGGCTCGGTTTCCAACCGGTACCGGATAGGCTATTTCCGCGAGACAACGACTCGGCATTGGTGGTACCATTCGCGCTTCAAGGACGAATCTGTATCCCGGAGAACTCGCGTATATGTACTTTTGTGTTTCTTTCGCTTCGTTCGGTGGACAAACGCTTCTGATATCAGAAACGAGAGAGCGCAAACTCCTCCGGAACACCTGGTCTCTCATCGAGACTGAGAGAATCGTTGAGGTTTGACAAAACATTTTCCGAAAATTTACGCAAATGAAAAACACTAAACCAAATGTTTTTTGAGATGAATATTTATCAAGTCTTCAAAATTATTTTTTTACTTCCTTATTGATTGAAAATTTCATTTTTATAAAGCTTCATTATTTACTTTATCATTTACTTGATTATTTACTTTATTATTTATTTCATTATTTACTTCATTATTTACTTTATTATTTACTTTATTATTTATTTCATTATTTACTTCATTATTTACTTTATTATTTATTTCATTATTTACTTCATTATTTACTTTATTATTTACTTTATTATTTATTTCATTATCTACTTCATTATTTACGTCATTATTTACTTTATTATTTTCTTCATTTATTATTAGGCTCCATTATTAAAAGAAATAACCAATTCTGAAAAAAATACTAGAGATAAAGAACAAATTAGCGTTAAAAAATATCTAATTCTTCAAGTTGTTTTAAAATTTTTTTTATAATTTTGACAAGTTTTATTAATTTTAAGGGAGAGATATATTGATTTGGTACATTGTACATTTTCATAAAACATTTTGTACATTGCACGTATAATCAGATACTCACGAAAACTTTTTCAATTTTCAGAGATAAAAAAATAATGAGAAATTTTTTTTTCAAATAAAGGTGAAATCGTCGCAGGATGCAACTGTCTTCATTATAAATGACTGGAAGAGAATTGTATAAAAGATCAGCAGCCGGTCAAGTCGTCGACGACCTCGAGAGCTTGAAAACCGGCCTCGCGCCAAAGTGCCTCGTACCGGAGTTGAAGAAAAAGACGAGGCACGAGGAGAAAGAGAGAAAGAGCCGACACGCTTTTTCGTCGTCTTTGTGCAAATTGTCGCTTAAAGAACTCCAAAGCTCCGAATCTGGGCTCAAAGTTATTTTAAACACTTTTTTTTGTACAATTGAATTTTTGGCTCCGGAATGAGAACAAAAAAAACGATAATGAAACACATAAGCTTCCACGTTTAGAAAGAATTTATCTCGAGTCGGTAATTAAATTGGACACGAATCATTTTTTACTCTCGTTTTTTTTTACTTTTCATTTTTTCAATTTTTTTCTCTACGCAATAATGTGAGAATTTGTTCAATTCCAATTTTAACGGTTCTCTGACTCATAACAGTAATTCAGAGGGCCTGAACGTTTGATGGAACAAATTCCGCGTTTAATTGTCGTCGAGCGAAATTTCGCCAGTCCAATGACGATAATAATAATATCAACAATAATAAGAAACTCGAGAAAGTTGGATTCGGTTCGTTGCATTTTTTTGCATCGATGTACGCATCGATTGAACGTTTTTCATCGTTTCGTCAGTGTCAGAGTGAAGCGAAACAATTATCCGAATCGATGTAAAAGCTTTTCTGCAGCAAGTGAGGAAAATCATTCTCCTCTCCGCGGAGCATTCAATGACTCGAGAAACTTTTTTTTCTTCTCTAAATCAAAAAATTAATAACAAGCAATTATTTAAAATTAACTGCGAAAAAAAAACACTGCACATTTTAATATCTCAGGAATAATTGTGGGTTATTATCGGGTCGTTAAATAATCCTGTATAGTCCATTCGAAAGCAATCGAGTGTTTAACATGCTGCTGACGTAACGAGGAGCTCGACACGTGTTATTCACAGAATAGTTCGAGTCTCGACTTTTGTTTCATTTTAAAAATACAAAATGAAAAAGTAAATAAATTGCACGAAGACTTGTTCAATTTATAATTTTTTTCCTTTTAAAAACATCGACTTGCTAATTTTGTAGTTTTTTCATGTAATATGCCTTTCAATTTAATTTTATGATTTTTATCTCATTTAAGGATGTACTGGAGATAACTCGAAACAGTGGGAAAAATCAGAAAATTCGACCAGTCGTTGATACATACAAATAAATACAAATCTAATGCTTCTGTGCAAATTTCAACTCAATTCAGTAAAACGTTCAAAAGTTATAATAAATTGAATATTACATGTGTTCTTATGCAGATGCATCAAAAACGAAATTATAATAAATCATAAATATGAAAAAAAATAGTAGTTACTTGTAAATTTTTCCTCAAAATGTTTAAATATTAATGAATATTTGTGCCAAATTTCATTAACTTGTACTAAACAGTTTTTAAGAAATTATCCACTTATGACAACAAAACGAATTTTCTTCTCCAACAGTACGTAAAAATTGATTGAAACGATGAGGTTTTGTTGATAATTTATTTCTACTATCAATACATATAAAAAATTTTCATAACCGAGATTAAAAAATGTTGTCTAAAATTTGTGTTTCAATCAATAAATCAATCAATAAATAATATGAAAATTGTTAATGAAACATTATAGAAACCAATTGAGTATCACTTTAAATATCAAAATAAAAAATGTCAACTTTCTAACAGAAAAACAAAGACCAAATTTTAACAATTCACTAAATTTTAATATTTCCAGTTTACCCTTAAAAATGATCATAATATTTTTCATGATGAAAAACAGCAAGAAGAGTTTATTTTATTATAGTTTCAAGTCGAGAAATCGACCTCCGGGGTTAAGAAAAAGAAAAAAACAACTTACATCGCACACGTTAGAAAACTCGCTGATCTCGTCATCGGGAGTAGCCAGGGGGGCGAGCATGGCGCTGTTAGACAATAACAAGCATGTACTCGAATCGTCGTGAAGACTCGAGCTATCGATTTTAGTCGGATTACAGGATGACGAGTCGTCTTCGTCGACGTCACTGGTGAAATTTATTTCCGGCTCTGGTTTACCGTCGACGAGGCCATTCGTCGTCTCGCTCGTTTTTACCATCTTGCCCGTTCCAGTATTAGCGCCGGATTCCTCTTTCGATCTCTCCTCCGTGGCTTCGCTCTTTCCCTCGAGCCCGTTCATCGTTTCGGCCAATTTATTCCGCTCGTTCGTTGCCTCTTCCACGGTCATCCACGAAGATTCCTCCCGTTCCTCTTTATCCGTTGACTCGTATGATTTAACATCTTTCGCGAGCGCGCCGACCCCGGAAATATTTTCCTCGAGCTTTGCCGTCTCGGTTATTCTGTCCTCGGGAGTCGTCACTTCCGGTTCGCTCTTCTCTTTCTCCTCGAATCTCATTTCCTTCTCTCTCAGCAGAGATCTAGCCTCGTTCTCGATGAAATTTTCGCACAAACCTTTCTCCTTCGTTTCATTCTGGAAATTATTTTCGATCGTGTGAATCGTTTCGATCTGCGACGACTCGCAGCTCTCCGTGTTTTCCGAGTCCTCGATCACGGGCTCGACCTCGACGACGCTCTCTGGCAAAAATTCCTCAGAACTCTCGGTACCGGTGACCGCTTCGGATTCCGGATCAACTTTTTCCTCGACCTCGATCAAGCTGTCAATATTGACATCCACGTGGTTTCCGGCTGAATTTTCCGTGAGTAAATTCTCTACGCATAAATTATCTTTCGTGAAATTTTCCTCCATGGAGATTTTCTTTTCGGAGTTTTCCAGCTCTTCCTCTCCGTGTTTTTTCTCACCAGCGGTTTCGAAGTCGTCGGAGAACTGACCTGAGCTCGCATCTCCAGGAACGACCGGGTCGAGCCAGACGTCGGGAAAGTTCACATTTTTTTGTTCCGACTCGACTCGATCCTCAACCTCCTGAGGTTCGGAGAAATTGGCCATGTTTTCTTCTCGAAGATGCTTGTCCTCGCCGGTGAAATCCTCAGGATTATCCGCGAGGTTGTTCGATATGAAATCGTCCATCGGGCTCGACCACGTCGGCTCGCCCTCGGACTTCACGACGATTTCGTCCACGATGACTTCACCCTCCGGCCTGACGTTTTCCGAGGTCTGGAAATCTTCAGGGAAGTCCTCGACCAGGCTTTTGCTCGAATTGACGATTCCTCCCCCCAGGAGGTCCGGCAGATCTTCTCTGCTCTCGTCGAACTTCTCAGACTTTTCCACCTCGTACTCCGGTGATCTGGATTCAGGACTCGCGTGTCCATTTCTGTACGTGTAAGGATCCTGAACGATCGTGTAGTGCTCCATCTCGGCACCGATGAATTCGGCGTTTATGTCCAAGGGCTCGGGTCTAGGCTCGAGGATGATTTTTTTAATCGTCATTTCCGGCTGGCTCACCGGCTCCTCCTCGTCCTCGATATTTATAAGATCATTGTCGTTAGCGGAGTTTATTCTCAGAGCTAGTTCGCTCTCGATTATCTCCTGGAGACTCTTGTCGTCCGGGCTGAGCTCGTTTTTCGTGTTCCTCGTCATAATGAGGTCGTCATCGTCTTCCGTGTCATCGCACAGTGTTATTAATTGATTGTTACTCGCTGTTATGTTATCCAAGTCTATCAAACCGTTATTCGACTGTACACTGCACACATCGTTATTCTTCTTGTTGCTACTGTTACTTACTACTTTCGACGACTTCTTCGATATTAGCTCCGCCATATTTTGGCGTTCTCAGAGCGACTTCTCAATTCCTGGATCTCCAAATGATCTGGAAAATAGAATTAAAAATTTGTTAGAATTCGTTCTATCTGCGAAAATTAATAATTAATTTTTTCAAGGTGATGTTTAATCGTTACGAGTTCGAGAAGGGCAGATGCAAAACGGATTTGACATTTTCTCAGAGATTTTTGATACTTTCGAAAAAACAAGAAAATCAGATTTTATTCTTTGATGGAAAGAGAACAACGTGATTCTTTTTTTTCTTCGAAAAATGTTTATTTTCAGAGAAAATAGCAAAGTTCGATTTTTTACGATAAGGACACATGAGGATGAACTGGAAAATTATCTCTGACAAAAGTGATTTTTCCATACTGAATTGTTAAAATTTAGTCATTTAGTATAAAAATAGTATAAAATTTTGTTTTTTTGTTAGAAAGTTTACATTTTTTATTGTGATATTTAGTGCGATACTTATATAGGAGGATTGATCAAACATCGATGATATTAGACAAAAATCTGAATTTAAAATATATTATGATTCAGATGAAACTGGACATATTAGAACAAAAAAAAGTATGCCTCACCGACCGATTTTTTGAGAAATTTAATTTCGAAATATGGGAATATTGTACAGCGTCTTATGGCGCGATGCTAAATAAACGCGTTTAATTGAAGGTTAAGTACATTTCTAGATTAGACAGGTCTACAATTTTTCGATTTTTATC
>JAPYYX010000996.1:0-43676 GCA_030522605.1 Cremastinae sp. B BG-2022a
AATTTTAGACCTGCTAGGTCTAGAAATGTACTTAACCTTCAATTAAACGCGTTTATTTAGCATCGCGGCATAAGACGCTGTACAAAATTCCCATATTTCAAAATTAAGTTTCTCAAAAAATCGGTCGGTGAGGTATACTTTTTTTTGTTCTAATATGCCCAGTTTCATCTGAACTATAACATATTTTAAATTCAGATTTTTGTCTAATATCATCGATGTTTGATCAACCCCCTTAAGGTCGTATCAAATGAATTTCGATTGTGGAGAAATGAGGAAGGACGAAGCGTGTTGCACAATGTGTTTATATTTTAATAGAATCAAACAATCGTATCCAAATAACTCTATACTTCTTCCGCAAGTTTAATTTTATAACGAAATTTTGAAAACATAATTATAACGTAATTACATTGAGTTACAAAGTGACGAACATTTGAGGAATCCAAGAACTTTGAATTCAAAACCCCATCCAAGATTCAATATGAATTGACAATATCTAAGTGTAAGAATTCGGAAAATTTCTAGAGGAGAGGAGAGAGAGCGACATAATTCCTTGTTGATGGGTGACTACGATCACTCATCCAGAAGGTTATACATATACCTTCAAGATATTTACCGGTCACCGCAAGCATGAACATCTCACGAGAAGTTTCACCTTGAGCTGTTCGTAGCCGTGATTACTGGATATGAGAGAGAGAGAGAGAGAGAGAGAGAGAGAGAGAGAGAGAGAGAGAGAGAGAGAGAGAGAGATAAAGAGCTCTCGGATCCAATAACCGGTTTGTGGCACAAACTTCACAGAAGCTCATTGAAGCTCATTTCAAAAGCATCACGACAGAGAAGCAGAGAGGGATAGAGAGAGAGAGAGAAGAGAGGAGGAATGTAAAAAGCTTCCGCTCATATAAGGTATTTATGTAAATATAACAAATGTTTTAATAAACTTGAATGAAATGTTCGATAATGTATGAGAACAAATTCGAGAGCAACTAAAAATTTACCGAATATACACTCTTTTTGATAGAAAAGAACGTGTATTTGAAAATGGAAAACGGGAATCGTGTATTCGAAGAAAAATGTTTCAAAGCTAGTAACAAAGTAAAGAGCAAAATCAACAAACTCGAAATCCATAATTCATTCAAAAAGCTTTTATGGATGGTAAAAAAGATATACTTCGATGCCAAACATATATCAGCAAAACGATAAAAAACGAATAACCAACCGTACGAAGCGCGATAAAACATTTTCCATAATTTTCAATCGTAATAATTCCACGATGAAAATTAAAAGGGCTCGGGACACACATGAGTTAAAATTTAAAAAATCGGATTGCGTACGGCAAGTTTATCCTCCACTAATTCGCATTATATTCCAGCCGAGCGTTTGGGTTTGAAATCGGTCCGAGGGCAACGTGAAATGGGAACAACAAAAAATACACGCTCAAAAGCGGAACACGAAAAAAAAAACAACAAAAAAAATCGCCGAGTAGCTCAGGTATGCTTATAATATCTGGGCGAATGCGGTAACACGAGCAAGCAGGAAATAGAGAAAGTGTACGTACAATTTTAACTCCAGAATGGGGTGACGTAGGAGCTTGAGGATTTTTCCCCAACTTATTTCCACTTCCACCGCGCGAATGTATATACACGAATCGCGCGGCGGAACACACATAAAAGCTTTTTACCCGTAGATGGGGAGCAATGTTTAAAATTGCCGGTTGGATGACCTGGCTCATGGCAGGCGAGAGAGAGAGAGAGAGAGAGAGAAAATTTAAAAAAAGGTAGTGTACGTCCGGATTTATCTTTCACCCTCTCTCGCTGTTCCGCTTTGTAATTAGAATTTTTTTCCTTTTTAATAAAAAGCTCTGGGAATAGCTAAGCTCTCCTGTGTGCGTGAACGTATCCCCGAGCACCCGGACAATGTCTGCTAGCCGAGTTTTTCGATCTAGCACATCGGAGAATTTACTCTGTAACCGAGAGCAAAATCTGCCTTGCTTTTCACCCGCAGTCCCGAAATACGAGCTGAGAAGGACGATGGCTAAGAGTTTCCTCCCTTAATAGACTCGTGACGATTCCTTTTTTTTCGAATTATTTTTATTCTCCTTCAGCAAAAACTTTTTTTCTAGGTTCGAACATTTACAAGAGAGTTCGCGACAATTATCGTTCGCTATTTATAAGCTTCCCACGCATACATAGGTATATAGCCAGCCTCTGGGCATCAGAGATTTTTTTATCGCAAAAAGCTCTCGAGCTTTTCCTAAAATAAACGCGTGATATACGCTTGATATGAGATATCCTGCGAATTTAATTGCAATCTGTATATTTTTTTCTTTCTGTTTCTCTTTCACACAGTGTATGTGAAAAACACTAAAAAAATTGTTGAGACTACGATTAGGTATTTCAATACGAACGATTATCGAGGTGAATATGGAACATTGATTCATTGATATTTATCCAACGACGTCGTATCTTTTACTTTCGACCTTTATAGACACATTTTTAATCATTGATGAACAAACAAGAGTTTCATCGTCCTTTGGTACATAAATTGGAAGTCTCCATCAAAGTGACGATATTAAATTGTATCTTTTTCAGAGATTTAAGAAGACAGGAAAAGTTAGAGAATGAGGGTACGTTCACGCTACGTCTCTAAGAATGACAACGATGAGTCGAGGTGGATCAGGTGACACCATTATCTTCCCCGTTGCATAAGCCACAGGATGTCACAAGGATATAATATTGAGTGAAAAGAAAGAGAGAGAGAGAGAGTGAATGAGGGAAAGAGCGGTAAAGGGAGAAGGTAAGAAAAATGAAAGAGCTACACCGAGTCAACGGAAGGACAACTTCTTTCTCGAGCTCTTGGGATCGTTTTGACGCCAGATCCAGGTGCTTCCATCACACGCTTCATCTGCTTCCCATCCTCGCTCTTCCTTTTGCAAAAACGCGATGCAACTATCTTGACATTTCACACTCAAGTACAGTTCCTTTTTATCCTTTGCTCTGTACCCAGAGATTTCAGGTTCCATTACTTTTATTCGCGTAAAACATAAAATATCTAGAAAGTTTATCCACGAATGGGAAAAAATTATAATTTATAAGAATAATATATTTTTGTTAAAAATTTTATGGATATTTTATTTATTTTCTAATAAAAAATGTATTTACTTTTTATGAATAATACATTTCTTTGTCTAATGACAAAATTTTGTAATCGTGAAAAATGTCACTCATACTTTGGTCGAAAATATTCAATAAATTGATGCTAAATCCTCCATAAATTTTGCCACGTTCCGGCGTGTAAGAATAATATACACGTTTTTATGTGTGTTCATTTTCATTTTTTTTTTTTTTTTCATGGGCGAGGAAGGGAAGACCGCACGACGTGTATTACGTGACGTGCCGGTGACAACGCTCGTGACATCCTGTCTTACGTGCCTACCGCGTTTCTTTCTTCGCCTCTTATTTTCCCCTCCCGCTTTGGGTTCGCTATTTTTCAACCTTTTTTCCCAATACGCGTATACTCGATCGAAGCAGCGCGTATTATTATCCTTTCCATATATTTTTCGCGTGTGTGCGTACGCGCGGCTCATGCCAGAGGTTTTTATTTTTTATTTTTATTCTTTTGCGAGCGTGACGAGCCTACCATCGAGAGACGAGGAGACAAACGAAAGGAAAGACGATCAGCGAAAAAGAAAGACAGAAGCACGTGAGTGGCGACATCGATTTAAGAAATGGCCCTGACGACAATCCAGGTGGTCTCCGTTGACTTTTGTCTCTTCGCTAAAAACCAGGATCCAAATAACGTCCGGCCAAAAAAAAAACCGCACCGTCCCCAAACTCTTGCCACGCTTTGCCGGATATCCGACTTTCCACTCCTCTGTCACACCAGTCGTTCGCGCTCTCGTGATGAAATTTCAAAAAAAAAATTTTCTCATGGGTGACTTGAAAAAAATTGATGAATCACTTTTCCCTTATTTTTTTATGTGTCTCTTTTATATTCTAGGAGAGAAAAAAGTTCTTCTATACTCTCAGAGATTGAAGCTCAACCAGCAATGAAATACGGATTGAACAAACGTAAGAATGCTCGAGAGAAAGAAATAAGGGAAGAGGCGAAAAGCTCAAAACCCGGTACAGAAAGTGAAGAGAAAAAAGGGGATATAAAAGGCGAGATTCTTGCGGATATATCGAACGCTGTTTCTGGACCAATTAGGATAATGGTTTCACCCTTTATATATGTGTGTATGTGTGTAAGTATTTGTATATATGTGTGTGTGTGTATATTATATATGTAATATGTACATGTAAAAGCATGTACGTATAAACACAACAGCTCGGAAGCTCAAGAAAAAATGCGGAAAAAAGGATAAAGCACCCGTAGCCGAGGGGAATGACGCGAAGTGATTTATCCACCGATCAAAGAAAAAACGCAACCTTTGGAAAGATAGCCAGCAAGACTCGAACAAAATGTATCTGGTATCTCTGCCGAGATATTTCATCCTTTTTTTCTTCTATACTCTTTCTTTCCTTCCTTCCTTTTTTTCTTCATTTCTCTTTCGTCGTTTCTCTTATTATCTTCAGATCTCTCCTCTCGCGGAAGAATCATTTGAAAAGCGTTTCGCATGTCTCGTTCATTCTTTCAAAAATCATCTCGATTGATGGATTTTTATATACATGATCTTGTATTTTTTTTTTTTGGCAAATGCATGCTTTCGTGAAAAAGTTTACGAGCATCGTACAATTGCAAGAAGTCAATTTATTCACGTATTATTTTGTGAATTTTTTCCGGTAGGACGTATCGCTCGAAAAATTTATTTTTCATATTTTATTTACCATATATAATTTACCACAAGTGAAGTGAATAATGAAAAAATGTCATTGACAACATATTTCTTGTTATTGATTTTGATACATAAGGAAATGTACCTGAAAATTTATTTAATCGATACAAAAATGTTTTAAATGTTGTAACATCATTTTATTAAAAAATCGGGGAAGAACGTAATTTATAAATTTTTTTCATTGTAGACTGTTTTCGAAATCATAGACGTTTTTGACAAAAAAGTGTACGAATCGCTCAAAACTGTGAAAAATTCGCTCACATAAAAAATACGTATACTCGTATAATCGGCAGAGGACAGAATTCGAATAAACGGTGTCCACGTAGGCATTATGGTTTCCTTTTGTGGTTCTTATACAGCTCGGACAAAACCTGAGCTCCACCACCTGTCCAGCTCTGAAGTGAATTCGCTACCACTATACTCGAGATGATTCTATTGTTCTCGATCCTGGCCAACTTTTTACCGTCAACTTGGTACACGGTATTTTCATTCACTCAAACTCCATAAATTTATCATCTTTTTACAAAAAATATTCATCTTCAGGCAAAGAAAGTACGAGTCGAATATTTTCCTATTTTTGTTTTTACAAAAAGAATTTTTCGCCTTTTTTCATTTTCATAATACGAAAACAAAATGTTTTCTCAATGTGAAATAATAATCCAGAATGATGTTGCAATCAAATTTTTAATGCAAATTCAATGGATTGATTAAAAATGAGTGGCAAATAATTTAATTATTTTTAATAACGTTTATTGCTCATTTTAGTTTATTTTATTTGAATAAAGACTGTAATTCAACTTCTGCTTGAAATGACATTTTATTGAAAATGCAAATGCTTCCTCGTGAGTGTGCATTCAACCGTCTCCGGAACACAAGAAAATTGTTCAAGAATGGTGTGGACGGAAGTGGCTTTGTCGCATACGACATAAGCGTGTTCTTGTCAGAACGCCCACACTTTTATCATGGACAAAAGAGTATTATCGTCATATTTCACATCTTGAAACAATTTTTTTCAACTTCGGAGCAACTCCGTTTCTTATCGTATTAAAAATGAAAAATAAACAAAAAATTTGACTAAAAAATAAAATTTTAAAAAATCATACCGGAAAATTAAAAATTAATTTTCAAAGAATTCAATATGAAAATAATATGAAAGATAACACGATAAGTACGAGCAGCGTATTAAAAAAAAGAAATGAATTGTCTGATTCGAGTCACGTAGCAATTTTGCACGATTGAATTTTCGCTCGAAGGAAAATAAATAGAAGAAAAGTGCTGCGAGAGAAAGAAGAGTGAAATCTTTGTAAAACCGCTGTCACTCATCGTTTGGAAAGAGATTCGAGTTGCGTTAGCCAATATCCAAGAGTTCATTGTTGTCTCGTTAAATTAGTTGTTTATCATATTAAGGCTCGCTAGTCTTCATTCTCTTTTCTTCTCACTTCCGTGACTCTTCTCCCTTTTCTTCGGAAATCTTCCAATCTCGTGGTTCATTGTTGAATTTCTCGTCACGTAAATAGAGCTTAGCTCGAGCCACTGGAGATCAAAAAAGACAGACGAAGCTTTTGCTACAAATTCACCGAGAGCGACAGAGACGAGAAACAAATTCATAAAATTATGATATAAGCCCACTTGCTACAATCGTCGATCATCATCGATCCATTTTACTACATCTTTTCCTAGAACCATCTCACACAATTTTGCATCCAAAAACTAAGTAAAAATTTTGACGTTCATCAAAATCAACTTGATACCACGAATATATTTCCCTGAATTATTTTAATTTCTGCAACTTCAAACACAATCACAATAGTTTACGTAATAGTAATCTAGTATAATCGTATTAATTCTGCATTTGATATTCAATTCAATTAGGATTCAATGTAGATATCATAAACCTTCACGATCCATCACTCTTAGAAAAAAAATGCTTGCAATTTACTCTTTTTTCATTGAACGTATAAATTGCAATTTTTAGTATAAATATTATAAAATTTCTAAATTATAAGTAATATTGATTGATTTGTTTCTAAATGTTCAATACATGCAAAGAAATTGTAATAAATAATAATTAAACAGAAACAACAAAAACTGTGGGCATTTTTAATTAACTGCACTCATTCGACTCCACAAAATTAATTATACCTCCTTAAATTATTACGCGTACATAGTAATATTGTGTAACATGGAATTGTATCAAAATATTTGGATAATAATTGAAAAATCATTACAGATGATTGTAATATCGGAGATTGTGTCAAAGATCGCGATTCCTTCCTGGGATTTAGATTTGTTCAATATACGATAATGGATTAGAGTAATATGTATCAGAAGTATATTCTGCGTACAGAGAACCCAATCAAGAGCATTTCTGTCCAAGCCTTGCGAGCTCCGTTTCACCTTCTCTCTCACTTCCTCCGTATTTGAGCGAATGGCAACACGTCACATGCAATGCCACCATCGCTGGATGAACAAACAAAGCCTTGGGCTACCCCGAGACTCGCTCGGTTTCATCCTTGTTCCTGTTGATGTGAGAAACTAGCTCTCTTCGGAGCCCCTTCGAGGAAGCCAAGAATCCTCTGACACGTGAGCCGGCAATCTCGGAGCTATCTACTAATATGCTCAGCCTCTCACCAATAACACAGGCCTGGTCCTTATCACCTTTCAACCCCATTACGTCACCGTGAATCCTTTCGAGCATCCAATCGAGAGACACGAAATATCGTCAATCTCTGGAGTCAAAAAGTATTTATTTCCGTAAAATAATAATAATCGATAAGAAATAAAAATAGTTCGTATTAAAATTTTTTTTATTAAAGTCCCTGTACCGAAAAAGTATACAAAGAACGAATACTCTTTAATCGTAAAGATATTTCACATTCAAAAAGTGACATTTTTGACTATTAAAAAGTCAAACAGGGGTAAAATTTTGTTTAGATTCTACTCCGTTTCCTTCTCTTTTCACGACGCCTTATTTCATTCGCTCTTCGAGTGTCAAGACGCCATAGGTATAAGTGAAAATCGTTGTAGCTCACTTAGTGTCCTTCCATAAAATAAAGATTCATTGCTATCCTGATTAAATCTTAGCATGGAGGGACGCGAGAAGGGGGATCGATGATACTCATTCAACGAAGATTTATCCTTGCACTCTAAATTTCAGCATACTTTTTTTTATATACATACAAAAAACTACATCAACTTTTTAAAAATTAATTCGTATTTTTTATTCGTAAATAAAAAATCATTTTTACGTTGTAAAAATTGTATACGTCCGTTTTTATTCATTATGAGTTTTTGAATTACCTAACGCTGAAATTTATAGACTCACATATTTATGGAAAATTAGACTCTTTGCTATAAACAAAAATCTCAACCTTTTTGAAGAATATCGATTGTATTAATATTGACTATAATCAACAATAAAAATAAAAATATTTATTGTTAATGTGTATGAACAAAAATGTTCTGAAATTAATGAAGAAAGTCTTGTATAATAAACAATTGGTTTTACAAATAAAAAATTGATGACTTCACGTTTATCTGAGGTGCACGAAGGGAAAGGTTCATTTTCTTTTCTCACGTTCTTTTTTCTCGAACCCTTGTCCACCCTGGAACGTAGAAGAGACTTTTGATATAATCCTCGCAAAAGCCTGGAGATCGTAGGCAGTATCAATTGAGTTGAGAAGGGGGGAGTGAGAGATTTGAATCTCGAATGGATATTTGCTTTTCCCCTTTCGACGAAGAAGCACAGAGACAGTGCTTCACTCTTTTTTTTCATATGTATATCCTTCGATCCATTGATAATACTATCCTGCCTCTCAATCTCGACGATATACGCGAATTACCAAGCTGTGCGAGAAGCAGAAAAAAGCTTTTATCGAAAGCATGAAAGACTAGAGAGAACGAGAGAGAGAAAGAGAAAGGAGTGAGTGACTAAGTGAGTGAGAAGAAGCACAGGGAATGAGCGGGTATTCGCTCACCCTTCTGCCCTCCGATCGTTCTCATAAAATGATATCATGATGAAAAAGCCTAGGGAAAAGAAAACGAGAACAGAAAAAATGAGACCAGTTTCTTCTAGCGAATTTTCAACTCTTTTCCAAGACAATTGATTTTCTGACATACATTATACATATGTGTTATGTTTTCAATCGTATAATATCAGAAAAGCACACTGACACAATATTTATTAGAAATTTCTGAATGTGATGAAGAGCAGTACATAATTATATTGAATTTTTATATTATTCAAGTTTATATGAAAAGTCTAATGAGCTGTTGCTCTTTTTATTATTGTAGCGTATACCCCACTTGTTATTTTTATTATTTAATTAATCACTTGAATCTGTTATTGCTCAGTTTATTGTTTATCATTTATTATTTGAATTACAATTACCTTGGTTAATAGGATGAAATTATCGCAAATTTGGCACTTATTTCCGTCGAGTGGTCGAGTCTTTTATGATAAGTTTACATAGAGTCTCCCAGTATGAATTCTGAGGAGGAAGACGAGATTGCTGAACTAAATGCTGTAACGTAGGACCCTTTAAGAATGATTTGGAGTACGCTCGAGACACGAGATACGACGTCCGGGCTATGAAGACGACGTGACACGCATTGGCTTGCACGAGCGATGTTCGCGGCGCATGCTAATGCCTCCAACCAGTCGAAATCAGAAATGCCAACTGGAGCAAGCGTACCTTCCAGCATCCGTACCTTAGCGCGCATACACTATTGTCAAACGGTTCAAAACATCAAAGGGTAAAATGATAAAAATATGCCCACTGTGATCATCATCGAAAAAAGATCATCAGTATATAATTGTTGAATAGTGAATCATGTGAAAATTACCGATGAAGATATGGAACGCAAAAAAATATTCCATATGATGTGTCCGAGTTAGAAAGATGATTTTTTGGTCGTGACAGCTTTTAAGGCAAATTTTCGTGAAGCACACAAATGCGTTAATAGGTAAGCCAGAACACGTTGAACGTGTACAGAGTGTATATGGCGTATGCTTCGTGATTACTAATACGAAGACGAGAATATAAACGTAACGACAATATTGGAGAACCGAGGTGGTGTCTATCGGGATTTCCTGTAGGATTCAATTCGACACCCGTCTCGACTTCCTCCAGAGAATCCGTCCAAGCTTCTGACTATCCAACGCACGCACGTACGCTTATCACGTGTAAACGCGAAACTTCATCGTATTGTCCTTTTCAAAGAAATTTGCGGGTTCCAAATTTCTGTTACATCCTAATGAAAAAATTACTTTTCCAATACCATTATGTCATTGAATAAAACGTCGTAAAAACAATAATAAAAATAGAATTTAGCAATATTTATAAAGTTTTATCAAGTTATAAGTTTAAAGAGTACACATTGTAAATTAAATAAGTTAAAACAAAACAATTTTGAGTATAATAATAATACTTTTTGAAAGGTCTTATAGTGAGAATTCGCTCGTCAAGGCATCGGACATTCCGATCGATCTTACACATTTCTGATATACGACTCTGGGATATGTATAGCTGTATCTCCTGAGAGTTAGGTACATCACGTCATCTATACATACATACATATTGTCAGTATTCTGTCTCGATTTAGCGGCAATTGACGCAATGTCAGGTTATCAATATTCCCATTTAAATGGGATTATCGATTAATTTGATTCGCGTTATATTTAGTTGCCGCTCAACGAAATTCAAGCTTTTCGCTCGACAGCCCAGGTTTATTGATGAATAAAAGCCACGGTTAAAAAAATGTAACCTCGCGAAAATTTTTCAATACATTTTCAACAATCAATCATTTTAACGATACTTTGAAATTATACATAACACGTATTTGTAAATCAAATATGGAAGCAAAAAAAAATTTAAGTAATATTTTTATGTACATGATTTCCCAGTATATCCAATTTAATTTTAAATAACGATCATACACCACCTTGACATTATCAAAGATTTATTAAAATATTGAACGAATTTGCAGAGCATGAGTAATAAACAAATGCAGCGAATGACAGTGTAGTTCTTTTTTTAGTATAGAGTTAATGTTTTTCGACTTTCCTTGACAGAACTCATGCATTTACCAAACTTGAGAATAAACGCTGCTGAAAACGGGTTCCGTCGTCGCCATCGTCGACCATTCAAGCAAAACGAAATTATCAGGAAAAGCTTCGAGGCATCTCCTTTCTCGAAACGTTTACGCTCTCCTCGGTACTCTCGCCCTCTCGTCTAGCCCGTGTGCACCCGTGACGCAACTAATCGTTGAAATACGTGCAAATATTTGTATCTCGGCAAGCTGTCAGGTGCAAGCAACACCAGAGTGCTACTCCAAGCTTTTCTTCATTCCCAGTCGCACGCGGACGTTTTTTATTTATATAAAATCTCCTCTTTTTACTTCTTTCTCCCGGGATTATTAAAAAGAATATATATTTTGGCTAGATTATTTCGACAATCTCTCGGTACATGTTTCAAAGAGAAAAAGCATTAATTGCGAAACAGTTTCGAAAAAAGTACCAAAAAGCTCGTTTTTACTCTCGCATCGCATTGCATGAATTTTTATGAATGTATATTCTTGTAGATCGTAAAAATCGTAAAAGTCTGTTCTTCATGTTTAATGTTGATAATTGTAAACAGCAAATAATGAATACAATAATTATAATTGTTATGGAATATCGGTGATCATAGTGAAAGATCAACTTGCCAAGAAGTTCGTAAAATCGGAGATTTATTGAGAAATCGCGAAGAAAAAGTCAGAGTGACGATTTTAAGTTACACGTTGAATTAAAAACAATTTTTTTTCTCATTATCTAAATCCTTGTTTCTTTTTCCCACTAATTTCGTGTGTGATTCTCTTCGTCGCGTTTTTTTTCCTCTCCATTCATTCGCGTGCTCTCTCTCTCTCTCTCTCTTTGGAATTCTACTCAATTCATTCCTGGAAAAAAAAATTGACGAAAAAAACTAAACTTATCTCCTGACTTGTGAACGTTCGAGCATGTTGATAAAATTTTATCCCCTTTTGTATAAAATTCAACGTCGTCGAACAAACGAGGACGGGGGCATGAAAAAAATTGGCGCGCGAAATTTTAATCAAATTTTAGTGACTCAGGAGTGAATAATCCGAGTTGAATATTCGTCGGTGAATTTCGCAGCTCGTAAGCTGGAGGAAATTTGAATCGAGTCTAAGTGGGTTTCGACGCTCTCGCTTTTCTCTAATATCGTTGGATATTAGTCGACGTACAAGTAGGTCGAACCGGTATTTGCGAGGATCCTTTCCCGAGAAGTGAAAGTTTTGAGATCGTTTCGTTCTTCGTTCATAGTTTCCAACCCTTCCTTATTCCACTCTGTTAAGCATCGACGCACTCTTAACCAACCAAAATTATATATTAACAATAATACATAATATGAACAGCATTCGTAAGTGAATGAAAGACCCGAACTAAACTAACGATCAATTATAATAAAATAGAATGTAAAAAAATTATGAAAATAAAAATACGATCACGCATATCGACCATTCACCTACTTGACAATTTTCTTGTGACTTTTATAAAAACAAAAAAAAATGAGCGAAAGAAAAAGTGGACGACGTGAAAAATTCCGACTCCTTCTTTCACGATTTAAATATCAAACTTCACGTTGGAATGAATTATTCAGGAAAAAAGTCGTCGAGCAGGCTGTAGTTTACACGAGCGAATAGTCGGCGGTAGAAAAGCTCAACTTCAGAGCCACACACACGAACTGAGATCGCCGTGTGCGCGTATGCTCCAGCTTTTCTCTCCGTCTCTTTGCATCGTTCGCTCGACCAGGGTGAGACAAAGAAGGAAGTTTGCACACAGTGCGATGACTACGGGACGGAAGTGCATCGTACCGAAATAATTCAGATGGTCGGGTGAGGATTTAGTCAGGAGAAGGAGTAAAAGGACGGGGAACAAAACAGTAGCGGCCATATTTTATTTTTTCCTCCCTCCTTCATGCTCTCTTCCTATCTTGTTTTGTTGAATTTTCATTTGAAGTTTTTATTTTTAATTTCTTGTCGCTCACTCCTATTTTTTCCTCTCTCGTTTACGGTTATTATTATTGCTTTTCATTTCACGTGAAAGCACTGAGACTTTTGCCTTTTTCCATTAGACAATATAATCCTGCTTAAGTCCGTCCCGAGCTCTCGCACAAATTGTGCGTATGTGCGTGCATTTATTTTTATTAATAATTCAGAAGAGCATCATTTTGCTGTCCAAGCATCTCAATTTTTCAAAAAATTGTGCATACTCAAAAAGCATGCACTTTTTCTTTTTTGAAAATATCCTCTCTCGCCAGACAGATTAATATTACTAATATAGATAAGATTAGATAGTACCAGCTGATGGACGATGAACGGCCGAAAAACTACGAGTGAAAAAAGCTTTTACAAAAAAAAGAGTTTAGATTTTATATTTCGTACCTAGGATCAAGGTAACTGGAGAAAAAAACTTGGAGTGTCTCAAGAATTCTTTTTCGTTGCAAAAGCCGATGTGATTTTCCTGAAAAAAAAAACAGATAAAAATGCAAAGGTAAACAGCAATGAAACATTTCTCAGTCACATTAAAGAGGAAGAGTTCCTTGCATTTCATGAAAGGAAATGTTGAGCTTGAAATGAGAATTTATGACCCATCATTGTTGGCTTTTTTCTCTCTTCCTCTCCGTCTCTCTTTTTATTCCTCTTCCTATTCGCAAGTGAAGTGGAAACAGGCGAATACAATTTAAACATTGTTGATCCTGGCGTGACAAAGTGGTCTGGCATGATGGATACGAAGGAACGAGAAAGCCGGAGAGAGAGGGAAAAGAGAGACGGAGGGAAAGAATTGCTTGATCCCTGGCTTCGCAACTCTATAAATAAAATACGCGCCGTGTATATAAAAACCGTAATAAAAAGTGAGTGAGGAAATGATAAAGTAGGATGTCAATATGAAAACAAGAAGAAAAAATATTTAAGACGGATTATTGAGAGCCAAGACCTGCAGAAGTGAAAAAATTCGAAGGAAATTGAAACGACGTCTATAGTGATGGAGTGAAAAATAGTCGTTCGGGAGTGTACTCCGTTGCACTGGACAATCACATCCTACTTGCGACTGATTTAACGTCATCCATTTCACAACTCATGCATCTTCATACCTTCTGTCGTGAATCCATATTCATGCAAATACTGATGTATCTACATATTTACATGAAGAAGTTTCCAATTTTGAAAAAGAATGCAACACCAACCGTGTCACGTATATTCGACTATCTAAACTAAACTGAGCGACTCTATTTCAGCATTCGATCGATTGATCAGCGATAACCGATAAACCTATTTTGGAAATACTAACGAAAAGTATTTCAATCTATACGTATAATTAAACTATTCAATAAGCTACAGAGTATCTGAAATGTATTTAATAACATTCAATAACTATAATGTAAAGTGTTAATGATGATGACATTCTAACGTAGTTAGTAACTGATGATTGCCAATAATGTAACAAAACCTTTGGAAACGAATGAACCAAGAAATTCAAACCTACAACTAAACTATAATTTCACGCTCTATCTTAATTTGTAGCAAGAATACATTTAAAGGTTTATTGCCCACAAAAAGAAGGAATGTTTTCAGTCTGCGCCGAAAAAATGGCATTTCAGTGGAATATGGGTGCATGATTAAAAATGTCTTCATTCCATTAGCGAACACGATGCAACGCTGGTAACAATGTATGAAATAACAATCTAAATAAATAACCTAAGCATGACGGCGTGACGTTAGTTCGCAACTCCTGCTTTAGTTAAAATAATGAGCTTTCGTAAATGATGCCGCTTTGATGTAAAGTGTTGAAGAAAGGCATCGTTTGGATGGTATCCATGGACGTTGCTATTGGATTAGGTTAATAGAGAGGATCCATCTATAAAGTAAAACGCTGCGCACAGTGGTGGATGTGTAGCTTGTCACAGACGCATACGCTCCGGTGTAGGTACACATATCGAAATAAAGGGAGGAACACGTGCGAAGGAGAGGAGGATATAGTGTCTCTGTTGAAGATCGTATCCTCTCTGTATGCTCGTTGTTCAGTATATCCCACGCAACGTCGAACAAGATCCAGAACCTTGTTTGGTTAATGCCCCGGCTTTGTCGTGATTTGTGCGACGTGTATCCTCGTTTGCCAGTGTACCATGCGCAGCATCATGAACTCGGAATCGAGAGCAACGCGGCTTGCTTCCTTCCACACAACCACACCCGACTGCACACACTTACTGCGAACCCTGTTTTCAAACGTTGTATACGCTGGATCTTGGTTCCAATGGTATAACATGCATTTATCCCTCATCCTGGATCGTCGTATCAACAAGCGCCTCTTCATTCTTGATACCTGTTCCACCAATATTGATTCCCTCTTTATTCTATCCTATATGTAATATCCTGCGTAATTACAGTAATTACCCTCTTTTGTTGTTCAACATTGCATGCGTCAGTTTCCAACATTATTCAATGTGATCACTATAACATTTTTTCATACTGATAGTTTTACATTAAAATTATACTACGAAGTGCTTCAATACTTCGACGTACGTTCTGTGCTCATATCGTAATACATAATGCATAGCAAAATCGTAAGTTTGTGAATTCCCCGATGATAAAATTCGGATTAAATTTTGTTGGAAAGATAGATTATCAAAGCTATGTGTGTATGAGCGCATTCCCTTTGTCCAATTTGCCTAAATACTGTAGTGGACACGGGTAGTTCGATGCGGGGTGAGGAAAGGACGAGAGGACACTGCGGAGGATTCTCGGATCTGCGTTCGAAGAGAAACATAGAGAGACGGACAGACCCACACACTTGCAGCATCTTTCATGAATATTTCATGAGGATGAGTGCGATGCACCGAATAGTCAGAATGAATGCGTGGTGAGTATTCACTCGAAGTGTATTCTGGAACGAAAATCCTGGCCTCTACCACTCCACAGCGCCTCCACAGCCTCTGTGTGACATCTCCATTTCCGTTTTAGGCACTCCAATCATACACGTCATTCATGAAACTCCTGTGAGCCTCATCTGCTTTGTCTACACGTTCCTGTATCAACTTCCTTATCGTAATATCTCGTATGTCATCCTTCCACGTGCTCTTGACAAATTATTTATTCCTCCGCCACTGACATTTCTTCCTCATGTCAAAACCGCTAAATGTCATCACTCCTGACAAATGTATTATCACCTCTTCTAACCTAGAAATCATTTTTCTAGTCCAACAAAATTCACTTCGAAATTTTTTATCTTCCACGTGACATTAGAAGAAAGCAAGAGATCGATTCAGCGATTCCGTCTTGACGAGCACGCGTTTCACGAGAGACCGTAAATAAAATTAATATCCATTCCGTTTTGAGTTATATTCGATACATAAAAGGGAGGAAGAGACGGTAAAGGGGGCGAGGGAGAAAAGACGCCAGTGAAAGAGGTATTTTCCTATTTATGGCGTTTACTGCGAGGCTAAATTAGCCGAGAATGCGAAAGCCGGGCAGGGGCAGGGAGGAAGGAGGAGAAGCGATGCTTATCGGTCTCGAACGTCGCGCGAGTGTTGTGTGCGGCCCGTGGTGAACATTTTGCATCCGTCGTGTACGTCGGGAGTATAACGTCGCCGGACTGCTTTCGGCTTGGCTACACGAGCAAGCAGAGAGATAAGAGGGCGAGGACGTCGTTAGTCTCGAGCTCGCCGCGCCGGAAGTACGTCGTCTCACGCAAGGACCACCCTTTTCCTTCTTCACCCGTCCGTCGTCTTATCCCCTCCCATCGGATTAGCAACGAGTTAGTCTCTCTTAGCTCGCGAATTTGGCCTCATATTTTTTCTCCCCCGAGCATCCTTGTCTCTTCCTTTCCGTCACGTAGTATCTGTCATTGCCACGCTTTTCTCCGTCCTCACTTTTTTTATCGTCTCTTCTGACCCTCCTATCTGCTTTTTTGGACTCTCTCTCTTTTTAACGTCTTCTAGTTTCCGCAGGCTCTAATCCTTTGTCTTTTCTTAATATTCAGTAGTTCACGTGAACGAGCACTTTCTTATATTTACCACATTTCTCATTACATTTAATCATTGAATCGTTTAGCTCCATTTCAATCTGTATTGGACTTTTTCATTTCTGGGGAAATTCGTCCAATGCATTTTTTAATTCAGGACGCAGCAATCACAAAAAATTTCAACTCCCGTGTATTTTCAGTGATTGCAAAATGGAAACGGAACCGTCAAATTACAGGAAACACGAGGAGAGCTTTGAAACTTCATAGCACTTTTCGCTCCGGCTGGTGGGTTGAACAAAGAGGGAAATAACCGAAAAAGCTTGCAGAATTTTCATGACTGTGTTTTTTGTTCGCGCTACATTCTTCTCTGTCTTTTTTTTTTCTCCTCGATGCTTTCAGCCGATTCATTATTTATGCCAAGAGAGAATGAATGGGATAGAAAAATCATGGTCCGGTTGAATCGAGTGATCCATCCATCAGGTTAAAAGCTCTGAACCCCCTGCCATAGCTAACCCTTGGACGATGCTCTTGTTTGCTCTCTCGCTTTGCTCGCCGCTTGTCCACGCTGCTGCAACCCTTTTATGCGAGAGGCTGAGGCTTCATCCGGGGTTGAAGGGCATCGAGGAAGCCTCCTGCATAATGTGCCAAAGGATTTCGACCCTTTTCGCCCCCCGTCCACTTTCACCCTTCCTATCGTTACTGGGAGAATTTTGCAATGAGGGACATTGCTCGCTGACCAACGTCAACTCATTTCATCCCTTGGCCATTACAGTGGCTAAATACACCCTCGGTATTAACCCGTACAATCGGAAGGAGAAATAGCTAGCGGGATGGTTATTGTTCGTGATAAAAATTCTTCGGAATCATCATCGGCCAAAAAAGCCATTTCCGTCCACTTATTTTCTCAGCGACACTTTTTCTCTCTCCATTTTTTTCCTCTCGCTTTTTTCAGTCTCTTTTCTGTTTGCTTTTCTCCAGGAAATGAGAGGGAGAGAGGAAAAAAACGCGCCCCCGCTCGCATGGACGTATAAAAATGTGGAATTCTATTAAAACGGAAAAAGCTATACAGCGAAATGTCGTGCATTATTGTGTTCCAGTTTTTATACCGTCGGAATGAGGATTTTAATTGTTGGCTCGGGCCCGGAGAAGCAATTACGGAATAAGGCAACTTTCTCCAGCTTGTCTTTTCGTTTTCTTTTTTCTCTCTCATTCTCTCCACTTCTTCTACTTTGGCTCCTTCCTCCAAATGATTCTTCGTGCAATCTTTTGCCTCGAAAGCGAGAGGGAAAAGAAAAATGTTGAACAAATTTGCCACATTTTACTTCCTTATATAAGTATAAACACATCTTAGAGGCTAATGAAAAAATAAATTGGTACTTCGCTAACGGTCACAAAAATCGAAGTCGACAACTCAGCAGGAAGGACACTTCGTGATCTAGAAAAGGATTAGTGCATAACGTGTGTTGTTATTATATTTAGAAAAAATTATCGAAATTGATATTGAAGAAAAGTATGTAAGTACAGAATAAAATTTAAGAAAAACAGAAAAAAGTTCAATTGTTACTTTTTTAAATAGGGGAAAAAATGTTGACAGAAGAATGACTTCAATGATTGAAATTTGTGAATATTATCACGTTATTACGGAAGCTCGATAGTTTCTCATTCAGTTGATCTGGATTGAGAACGAATCCTCTTCGGTTTAACCTGACCTATTGGGCTATCGTGAATCCCCGTAACGTGCTCAGATCCATAGAAAGCTCACTCGATGGAGAAAGGCGAATGACGGGTAGTGGAGAAGCGAGATCCTAGGTTTTCGGAGTTGGAAACTCGGTAAGCTCGCTTCGTGTGGACTTTCGCATTACAGACTAAAGGAGAGGGATAGAGACATTGGGAACTTCCCATCTCCCTGCCATTGTTCCCTTCTCGCTCTTGGCATCATTTCCACTTTTGCACTGGCGAGGTCGTGCACTAACTTGAGTAATAGAGATTGTTGCACGAGCCAAGTGTAGAGAAGAAGGGTTTATCCTGACCGTTCATACTCTCCGTAACGCGAATCATGCATGAATCATTCATTAAATGCCGGAGCTTGCTCAACCTTCGATGTGTGGAACATTCGCTCTTTCTGACCCTTCAAGATTTATCGAACCATCAATTAATCCATTCCTGCTTCCTGCAACATTTACTCTTAATGCTTTCGTGCGATTATTTTCCACCGGTTGAACCAATGCAGATGCTATTTTCCTGTTTCGTTCCTGCAGTATAAAATTTTCCAAAGATGTTTCCATCATTCTATAACTGCATTTTTTATTGTAATTGAAATTATTCTATCCTTCATATTACATGTTTTTGTTTTATTTATTAATTTTATTATTTTACAGCTTTTATTATTGAAGATGGAAATGGGATGGAAACCTTTTTTTTAAATATAAAAGATAAACCTGAAGAAAAATCCATTTTGCCTGAGGACGAAAAGATATTAAGGAGTGGGAAAAGTTCTGTCATAGGTATAGAAGCTTTTCCATCTTACTCCGACAAAAATCTTCGGCATTTCGTATCAGCTCGAATCTGCAGCTGATATGAACGGATGGAAATTCTTGAAAAATTTCACGGATCGTAAGGATATCTAGAACGAATAGATTTCCAGTGTTTGGGAAGCTATCGATATTTTATCAAACATATTGGTGACCTTTCCTATTTTTCTGCTCGTACTATTCTCGATATCAAATAAAAAAAATTACATTATTTTTTAGACATACTTCATACAATAATTAAAATTATTCATTTCATTTAATAATATGCAAATACATATGTGACGATAGATACATATGTATATTGTCATTCTATGTATGTATCTATGTATAGATCGTGATATCATATTAAATGACTAATTATTATTAAAGACTTACTAACAGAAGTTGATGATCAGCTGTTTTGGAGGGGAGCCTTAGGCCTTTGAAAATTTGTACCAGCTTCATTGGCTGCATTTCGTGATTAATATACGTGCGTACACACATTGATGGGAACATATCCATGCACAGATTCTATAGACATAAATGTAGTGTGAAATGTAGATATTCCTTGAGGCTGTGAATCGATGCGAGGTTCCCATTATAGACTGACACACTTGTAGTTGCAGATATATGT
The DNA here is from genome assembly GCA_030522605.1 of Cremastinae sp. B BG-2022a. NCBI lineage: Eukaryota > Metazoa > Arthropoda > Insecta > Hymenoptera > Ichneumonidae > Cremastinae sp. B BG-2022a. The sequence goes on from JAPYYX010000996.1 coordinate 19,992, forward strand.
ATGTGCATGTACTTAATTAATAATCGGTGTGTATTGATGTTTTTAAACGCAAACTTGCTTTCAATTAATATATTTATAAGATCGGAATTTACCAATGCCTGCCAATTGTCGAAAAAACACTTTCTATATTTTTGTTTTTACTTGGTTTCAAAGCGATTTCATATATTTTTTGAGGCAACTCTTTCGTTCCTTGTACTTTTTTACATTGGAGATAATTCGTTTTTATTTACAGAACGTTCAAAAAATCTATAAAAAGAATATCATCAGCCGAAAAAACATCAATCCATCAACCCATAACAAAACATCCTAAGTTGATTGCTTGTGTTAGGGAACGAAGGAATCTGCGAAGGACTGCATTTTTCAATAAATAATAATTGGTTGACAAGAACCGCATGGCTTTTTAAGAAGGTCATTATTACATACATATTATACACATACACCGACGTTACCGCAGTACAAGTACGCATACATTGCAAATTAGCTATCGTACTATTAGTTAGCGATTAAATTAGGTGAGCAAAATTGTCGCTGTCGCTGCTTTACTGCACTATACCCAATCCGATAAAGTTGAAACCTTGCTCTCTCCTTTACTCTCTATGTATCTTGCTCTATAAGGCTGAAAGCTCCAAATGCTTTTCAGCGTAACTGCATCTCTTCTCTATTGTTTGCCTTGGTATATTGTACCACCCACTTTCTATCAATAAATCAATATTGTATGGTTTCGAAAAGGTTCTTTATTTCATCAACTTGATATTTGTTCCAAGAACTTTCAATTTATTTTTTAGTATCACTTCTATTAGACTATTTCCGAAATACTGTTTCTGCATTTCATGAAAATGGTATAGTAAGTGGACTATGATATAGTGGACCATCTGTCATTTACATGAATCCCAAACTTTTTTGATAATTTTATTCCTTAACTACCTCCTTCGTTGATAACCTAATTTTGTTTCAATCCTGCATTTGTTGTACAGTTAATTAAGATTGTCTAATATCGTTTGACTTAATCGATAACATAGGAAATTCACTGATGTATTGATTGTGACTGTTAATGGTGCAAGTATTAAAAAGTACTTAGTTTATCATGAGAAGTTCAACTAATTTATTCTGGCTCATTCCTAGGGGTGTTTTATGTTCGCTTTACTGTGTTGCATGTTATGCTGATGTAACTGGACGGGTTTGTACATAAGTTTATATTTCTATTTTTGGTAATAAATTGTACTCAGCATTTTTACCTGTTTTTGAAAAGAAATGAAGATTGAAAAATTCACTCATACATGTGTCGGAAACTTAGCACAAAAACGTTCTCGAGGCGGATTTTATCCACAAGGGTAGTCGAATTTGGATTCGAAGTCGGTCTTGCTTCCTTCTCTTTATCGAAGTGTGTGTTTTATGAAATATGAGCTTTTTCCTTTGGGTTTAGTGTATGGTGGTAAGGTTCGATGCTTTCGCTTCTGCATTCGCTTTTACCAAGCGGAACTAGAAAGAGACATAGAGCGAGTTGAAAAAGAAAGAGAAACAGAGAGGGAAAGAGTGAAGTAAGCTTACGGAAGTATGGATCTTCTCAACTTGCCACTTGACCCAAACCACTCGTCGATCCCACAGCACTTTTCCCCGGAGGCAAGTCAACGTCGTATTTCTCGTTGGCAAACTCATTTCGTCGTCTTCCTCTTCCCTCCCGCTCTATCCTCGTCACTTTTGGCCTTGGGACGCGAAAAGATTCGGCAAGAACACATATACACACAAATCACTTGGGTGGTCCATTTCACTCTCTCGTAGATTTTTCGTCTCCACTCTTTTAAATCCCTCATGCTCCCCCTTTTCCGCGCCGCGACGAGAATAGAACTTGTCTGCTCGTCGTTGCAATTATCTCGACTAGAAAACTGAACGGTCTGTCTCGTTTTTTTTCTCCATTTTACTCTTCAGCGACTTCGTGGATGTTCAGCTCGTTCCTTCAATCGAGAGTCCTCGGAGCGAAAAAGAAACAATTGGATTTCTAAGACGATTTGTTTGCAATAGTATACAAATAGTATACAAATCTAGTACATTCAATAGCTAATATTTGCTATTTTCAACTTTTCCAGCAAGAAATGATGAAGAAGATTTTAATTAACAAATTTAGCGGTCGCTCTCATTTTTTCTTACTGCTTAAATTGCAATTAAAAAAATTTTCAGATGAGCGGTCCCTTATTCAACATTGACCAAACGCTTCATGCAAATTAGAGATTGAAAAAACAGCAGTTGCGTAGAGCTGAAGAAACCATGATTCAAGTTTTGTCTAATGAAATAACAAATAAAAATAAAAAATGAACGCTTTCAGTGTTTGTTTTAGTGTTATTCTTCATCTGAACTAATCGACTTTTCGGAACATGGTGGCCTGCCCGGAATAAAAACTCATTAATTCATTCCAATATTTTTGAATTCTTCAATAAGATTTCATCGAAGCTTTAAAAAAGAAAAAAATGCTCGTTCCAAAAACGTATGATCATTTTATAATTATGAACTCCATTTTGTTCTTTTTCCAATAAAAGATGGAAGCTTCTTTCGATAAAGTTGAGATAGGCAAGTGTTAAATATACTGTCACTTTAAAATATTTTATAATGTTAGCCATGAGTTCATTTCAGGTGAGAAAACTTTTCTCGAGCCACTTGAGGCGCCTAACGGCGAGTATAATGTTGCAGGTGTTGGAAGGTGCGAAAGAAAGGTGGAGGAGAAAGGGAATATAAAACATGGTGAATATGGGCACTGTAAAGAACGGTTGGAAAGCTTTTCTCCAGCAGGCAGGACCTTACCGGAAGAGCCTTGAGCTGTTAAGCTTGTGTGAAGCTCACGGCCACGTGGATGTGACAGTGCACAAGAACGTTGAATTTTCCGTGTACGCGGACTCTGTTTTCCTCGCTGATGTGCTCGTGTGCACAAAGCATTCGAGTACCAGACTCCTCACTGCTTTTGGCTCCAGCCGGTACCACCTTTCTCTCCTCTCTAACCCTTCGCCACTCCCCACTTCGACTATTACTATCAGGCCATTGCTTTTTACGGCTACGATCGGCCCAAAATTTATTCGAAACGCTTCGCTGATTGGCGTTTTAAATTTTTCGAGCCATTGAGCCACTCGCTCTCCACCCTCTTCCTTTATTTCTTTACTCGCTTAAAAAAAGAACAAACGACAACGGGGAAGAGAGACCCACGTTTATGTTGTACAGGCTTGTAAGTACAACCTGAGTTTTCGAACCTTTAAAACTGGTTGGAATATGTATATTTTCTCATTATTGTACAGCACCATTATTTGAGGATTTTTTAAACGATCTTCGAGGATTTCTCGACAGTTCGTACGTAAGTGCTTCAAAGCGTATTCGTATTTCATACTTGAATTCTTGGACTTGACTTGAATATTGTAATTAAAAGTTTCATTTTGAGTTTTCAGTCCAAAAAGATTTCATATTACTTGAAAAGTACAGATATCAAAGACCTGAACTCAAGGCTTAAGCAGATATTATAAAGGCAATATTAAGTTAATCAAGCCTTGATGTTCTTGACCTCTTGATGTCACCAGCTTATTGATGGCTTCCAAATAAGATAATATGATCAAAGGTGAAAAATGATTCGAAGCTTAAGTGCAATGGTGGTCATTTTGCTGTCTTCAATTGGTAAACGTGAAATGAATACGATTTATAGATAGCATGAATGAAAGGCCGAATTCCGGATTACGCTCAGAACGTACATTTCGCAAACGCTACCGTTGGCGTAGATGGGCCGTGCGTGGTGTGAGCGTAATTCGGAATCCGGCCAAAGAGTTTTAAGGCATTCCTATGTTGATTTCCCAAAGTTACCATATGTCCTCCAGTGTTTTAATGTAAAGATTTCCATCATAATCAATGGCTCTAGATTTACTTTTGTAATAAAGCTGTTGTTTTGGAAATGAAGGAATATTTGTGAATTCTTTACAACAGTCAAAGTTGTAGGACCAACTACATTTACCATTCACTATTATTATTTGAAATTGGTTGCTGAAGTGAAATGAATAAAAATAAGAATCAATGAAAAGGAGCATGAAGTTTAATCGACGGCGGGAAAATTTTCGGGATGTCAGCCAACTTCGAATTAAAAAAACGGGAGATAATAGAAAAGCTCTTCCAACGAAAGCCATAAAATGGCGAATAAAGGGGTATGGCTGCGAATTAATCCACGCGGGAGGAAGGAAGGGAAGCGCGCGAGGGATCGGAGACTGAGTCAGTCCGAAAGGGAAGTAACGACGAACTAACATTGTCATCTCTTTTACCATTCTGTCGCATTTTCTGCGGCGACAACGAATAGCGAGGGAGCTGCGAAGCCATTGCTGGCTCGTACCCCGTAGAAGTTGGGCCAATTGTGGTTTGCCGTTGGGTCCACACAGGATCGGGGCGGATTTCGTTGGGAAGTGACTGCGTACGCTCCTCAGGGACAAAGGAACGGAAAAACGGTAACGAGGGACGAAAAAGGCCCGTACAACGGATGATTCTCTGTTGCTGTAGACGGGCCGTCTTTTCTCTTTCCCTTCCCAGCTTTTTAACTTCCACAGGATTCAGTACAACGGTACTAGGGATAATGACTTTTTGATTACACACCCAGAAATCTCTTCGACTCCTGCTCTTTTTCTATACATATAAACCCGGTGACAACGGGACTGAGAAAAAGGCGGATGGGGAAAAAAACGAATTCTACCAACGTCGTAATGGATCGATCGGTACCAATGATAGTTTCTTCCACACGATAAATGTCCAATCGTGCTTGGCTTCGCGGTTTTTCTTCCACCCCTTGTTTCTTCTTCCCCTTTTCACCTTCTCGCTCTTACACTTTCTTCCTCATTTTCTTACAGTAAATGCTTCGAGGTGTTAAAGACTAAATTCCATTTCTTTCCTGTTTTTTTTCTCTTTCTCCTTCCCCTTCCACCATTCAATGTCCATTTTTTCAACACAATTCTTTCCCGTCTTTCCAGCTTTCCTTTTTTCATTCCACCGCGTATCGGTGTGAGCCATTCGCGCCTTGAAATCGCATTATCGGTTTTACTTTACAGTACACCCACCACCAAGACGGAACTTCGGAGCTTCTCTTTCTCTTTTGTCTTTTTTCCTCTTTTCTTTCTTTTACCACGAGCATATATATCCTTCGACCTGCTTCTTCCTACCTTTCTTCCCCTTGCACTTTTATTGGTAAGTCGATGTCGGTTGTCTCGAAAGCACACAACTCGATGATTTCAATGTTGGAGAAACGGCTGATTTAATCGAGTATCGAGTCTTCCGATTGACCCAATTTCCGGCCAAACGTCGGAACAACTTGTCCGATCGTCCTCTCAACATCGGAACGTCTTCATGCCAGAACCCTGCTACTTTTTCCAACTGGATTAGCGCATTGAAGATACGAGACGATGAACAAAAAAGAATTCTTTGAGAGCAAAAGAACCGTATTCATTCATTTTTATCTTTGCACGTAAAAAAATATCTTAATCGATCAATAATTTAGGCTTACGTCTACTTTACTATTTATCCATTTTGTTACGTAATGCAATAATGTTCTTGTATCACTAAAGAGACTGATGTTGGAATTGACTATAATTCACTATATGTCTTCCATTATATACTCACGGAGCCTGAACTTAGTAGACAGGGTTAAAATCGCCATCAAACGACAAGTAGAAATACGTACCTGAAACAAAATGAGAATTTTTCATTATTTTATCATCCTATGAATCCGATCTTGGAAATTCAATAAAGAAAAAAGTTTCAAGTCTTTTTGACAAACGTACGCAATATCGTTTGTTTGGTCTTGCAAATAGTCGACAATAAATACGGACTTTCCACTTCGCGAAGAATGATATTACTTTTCTTCAGTAACTTTTATGCATTTTTATTGCTGTTTTAAATTAGAGAAAAGTTCAGCGGAAAAACGCAATCGATGTAATTCCTTGTGTGAAAAATATTTTCTTCATAAGAGTTTTTAAAGATAACGATTTAGAATAAAAATTAAAAAAAATGGTTGTCTTAAATAATTTGGATGTTGAAAGATGAAGTATGCGCGTTGAAACAATTACTCTTTATTTTCTTGCGTTGCTCAAAGAGCTTTATGAGCTTTTCGAAGCCTCTGGCCAAGTCTCCAAAACAAAGCTCGTCCTGACAGACGAGAACGGGAGGAACCAGACTTTCCTCTTTCCTTCTCTTTCCTTCCGTTTTCTTAGCTCTATTGACTTCCACTTCCTGCTTAATGACGAGCCCGGCATAAAACTTTCGACACGACACGCGAAACCAAAAGACGTCGGAGTAACTTCTCCCCTTATTATTACCTTAGCTTTCCTCGTAGCAGCTGGTTTACGCTTCTCACATCGTTACTTTCTCACTCACTCACTCTCTTTCTTACGTCTATTTCAACTCCTTCCTGCAATACTCACGCGTCACGTACCTTTTCCTCCTTCCTTCTCTCTCCAGCATTCCAAAATAATATAACTCGTACTAAACCACCCGCTTTCGCTCATTTTTTCCATTGCAAGTAATGAACATTGGAAAATTTACCAAACTTCATTATCACCCGTTCACTCAAATACTTTAATTATTCTTCGTTTCAGGGGATTTATAACGTAGTTTGTTTCTACTCGAACTAATTATCGATTTACCACACTTTTTACTATAATCTCATTTTACTATAATCTTAAATTTTACTATAATCTTAAATTTTACTATAATCTTAAATTTTACTATAATCTTAAATTACAACAAAATCAAATCTATAGTAAAGACAATAATAAAATGTGAACAATAATGAAACGATTCTGACAAAATAAAATCGAAAATCTCTATCACAGACACAACAAGCAACAATGATAAAACGAGAGATACGAAATTAAATATTTAGAATACGAAATACGTTGTACGTGACTTCACGTTGATCGTGATTAAACTCGGAATATATATTTATAGCACTCGACCGGATACAAAAGTCTGTGCTTACAGAGTAGTTTCTATAAATGCATCGCGAAGCATTCGCAGCTGGCTTTTTTCTTTGCGCTGCACAAAACTGCCTTCCCACATATGTATATATATTTTATTATTACCTCAAGGAATTATCATAAATGCGCCGACAAATGAATAAGCACGGTGAATTTGTATTGTGTTGACAATCGTCATGAGAACAAAAACATTGATAAAACTTCAACGTTCGTATTTATGCACAAAAAACGTATTCAAATATTTTAAGTGTAAAAATGTGTAAATATCAAATGCGTATTCAAATTTCATGTCACAATGAATGTCTCGGACTGTATGCTCGATCATTCGCACTTTTGGGCGAGCTTTCTGCATACATAAAATCACCGACAAATACAAAAATCGTCACAGTAATACCATTTTTTACTTTTTCCATACATTACCTGAACTTTGATAAATTATTGTTTAGTTTTTTATTTCCGTTTTGTAAAAAATATTCATTATATTAGTATTATTTTTATAAAAAAAAAAGATATTGCGTTTAACTTAATTATTTTATTAAGTTTTCTGTGATTACATCAAGAATGTAGAAGAATCAATATCGTTGGTTAATGATTGAGAACCTCAAATATTTCTTTGATAAGAAGTTTTTTATTTCCTTTAGTGTGAAAAGTGATAAAGTGATAAATATTCGAGCACAACGTGTAAATCGCGGAACGCAAAGCGAGAGAGCTAATAAGATAAAGTCAATTATTCCGTAGGAGAATATTTGATTATCTGAATATCGACGAGTGCATGGTTGACGAAAACGCACGTGATTCGATTGCATGTGCCAACAAAATAATTCACGGCTACGATAAACGCACCGAAACTGAGAGGAGTGCAGAGAAAAAAATTCGATATTCTCGAAAATTCAGTTTTTACCATGCGCTGAACCGAAATCCTTTCGACCACGTTCGTAATTATAACCATGAAAAACCATCGCCCGGTAGTGCACAGCGGACTGCACTAAAAAAAAGCTCAGGAAGGAGAAAAAGTTGAAAATAATAAATTTTCCAATATTGCTTTCATCAACACCAGGAACGAAACTTTTTTAATCTTTGGGATAAATCATAAAATGAAACATTTTTCTTTGAATTACGAAACAAAAATTGTATTACTTTCAAAAAGTAATATAATAATAAAAATTTAATTTTTAGGTGTGAATGTGAATCTAAACAAGGGTTTCTAATTGTTTAAAATTGACACTTTAAATAATTTCAGAAATTTTGAATACAAAAATAAATTATTCGAAGACAAACGAGTATCTTGAACTAAAATAGAACAAAAAAACGATTTTGAGCTTGATTTAAATCGGATCAAATCGTAGATACAGAACAAAAATACAAAATACAAAATTGTTCCCAGCGAAAGTCAAAAATTAAAAGCATAAAAGTCAAGAAACAAAAAAATGATAAACTTGATGCGCGACAACAAATGAACGAACGGGCCATTAATTGTGGGCCGAGGACACGGTCAATTCTAATTACCATACAGTAACAATGAGAATTAAAAAAAACAAAGAAGTTGAACAATGCGTGACATCGGTAGACTCATCTGGCGCTGGAATGGACTCGGACCGTCGTACATTATTCGCGAATTCCTTTGAAGCGAAGCCGCGTCTTAAAGAAAACAGTCGCGGGAGCGGACGAAGACGAAGAGTCGGATTTCTCCCATTGATAATCGATAGCGAGGACGCACGCGGAGGTGAATCCTTTCATTTTATTTCCCATACTTTATTTTCTCGATCCTGCGGCAGAGGAGCTTCCAATCTTCTTTCCAGGGTGCATGTTCCTGTCACTCTTTCTTTCTTCTCTCGTTTTCCTTTTTTTGTCAGCGGTTGTTTTCCAACATACAGAAATTCTCGTGGAAGGTGGCTTGTCCTGGACTCGTACATAGCTGCGATAAAGCAACGTCGTTACGACGATGAGTACGATGCAGTCCCTCCTCTCGCGGCTTCTCCATCTCATTCTTCTGCGTTCCTTGGAACTGGTGGACGAAGGAAAGGGGAGACCAGGGATGAGGATAAGAAGGGAAAGGAGATCGGAGGGTGCACACAAGTAAAAGCGACTGTAACAATCGCCATTGTTCTTTCACTGTCGTTCGTTCGTTCCAGGCGCATCCCCGGCAGCCCGAGAGTTCGCAGGAAGAAACGAGCGAGTCGGGAGAAAAGCTTCACTGGTAGCGCCCGTTGAAAAAAAAAGAACGTATATAAAGGAAGAAAAGAAAGGAACAAGGAAGAAAGTGAAAACAAAGAGGCTCCTCTCGTGAGTGTATTAGAGAGACAACGGTACTCCATACCTCGAGAATAAAAAATATAAAGAAAAGAGAGGGGAAAAGAACGAGGCGAGCAGGCTCCGCGAGAAGCATGGGCGTGCATAATAAAATTCAAAGCACCAAAGTGTGGCTGCGCTTTTTTTTCGTTTTTTTTTGTGTTTCTTTAGCGCTCTTTATTCCTCTTTGCAGCTTGGAACGTTTTTCTTCTTGTTATCCGTGTTCGGCCGATGAGTCGCAATCACGGAAAAAAGAATTTTAATGAATGACTAAGTTAAAGGAAAATTCTGGATTTTTTTGCAACACAATTTGTATCTATTTATTGTCTAAATTATGTAATTATAAAAGTATATTATTAACTTGTTATGCTTAAATGCGTTTTTGCTATTTATTTTTTAAGGATTCGTAAAATCTCTATGTTACATAATTTTATTAAAATAATAAGAGAAGACATTAATTCCCTTTAGTTTGATCGTATTTTCTAAGTATCTTCAATTAATTTATGTTTTCCATGTAAATCGAAAATATTTTTTATTTTAGTCATTGTTCCCAATAATATTTTAAGTCTTTTTTTCAATTACATCCTTATGCTAATTGTCATTTTTTATTTTCATTAAATTTAATTTTTATTAGGATATAATTATGAATTGATATGCTAAAAATTAATAAGCTCATTGATCATTTAAATTTATGTTATCTTTATATTAAAATATGCTTCCGTGTGCATAAAAAAAAATTAATTCATTTGTTCACGTCGTCTGATCTTAGTCTTCGTGCTCGTAGATCAGCTGTTTTCCGTGTCATTTCGCGTTAACGAGACGAGAGGTGAGAGACGCTCGTAGGTGCGCTTGAATTACACGAGAGGACTCGTATGGAAGAAAAGCTCCGTGCGGAGATTGGATTGAGAAACGTGCGCATAAACGTGTTGGTATTTCAGCTAGACTCGAAGCTCGCACAAGTGGGCATGTGCGATACACTCATTAGACGCTCCTAGGGCCCTTGTGCCTCTTCAGAATGAATAATTAATAAAGGAGAACTCTAAGCATGAGCAAAGAGTGTACAGTCAAGTCATAAACATTGTACGCTTCGCTTATCAGTATTCGTCCTCTCGTAAACAAGAAAGCTTCGTTTTCATGTTCAACGAATTTTAGAAAATTTTAGATAATTGTCAGAAAATTAAATGAATGCAAGTCGAAAAATCGTTTAGGCGACGTTTTCGTATATCATCATTTTAAATAGGTTATGATATTTACGGAGTAGTGAGGAAAAACTAGGGAAATAAAATTTTTCAATAAATACATTACGAAAAAAATATGACTGGAAGGTGAATCGTTTGTGAACTTGTAGACCCCGTCGAACTTTCTCGTTGTTGCAATTTAAGACAATTTAAAAAATTTAAAGCCGTTTATGACAGACTTGAAAAGATAAAAGCTGAATAGTAAAATCTTGTGCAGGACTTCAAAATATGTTCACACGCGAGAAATTTTTCAAAATTCCTGCTGCTTATCGGTTTATGACAAAGTGTAAAAAAATGTTTGAGAAAACGAAGGAGAAAATGCTGAGTAGGTGGAAAAACGTGCATCAAAGCCTCGGACCATAATTCAAGATTTTTCTTCTTCAAAAAGTCCTTTTTCTTCTTCTTCTTCTTGTTCGGAAAAGCTGACAGAGATGTGGGAGAGAGCAAAAGATCGAGATAAAGTGTGAGCAGATTTTCGGAGATCCGAGAAAACTCGCATCATAAACAATTCAGGAAAGTTCGATTATGAAACTTTTGAACGGATATGTCAGAAGTCAGGTAAACCAGAATCGTGACATATTACCAACGTACGTATATTCTCGTACGAGCATAATGGAATCCCAATACGTTCGCTGGCCTCGTCCAGCCAAGAAATAGGACAAATTTTCGACAAAATTATATTCCATAAATGAACGCTACCACAATTTATCAAGCCAGGAATGAAACTATCAAACGTGTTTCTCAGTTACAAGTTTTTGTTAATTATCCAAATAAATTGTGAAAATATTACTATGCACATGAAAATTTTATTACACTTTTTTTTGAAAAACTTTCAAACGGTAATTGCAAATTTTAGGATTTTCGCAATTCTAGAAAACATTCATTCTGGATTTTTTTCGTAATTAGATACAAAGAAGCGAAAATTAAACAAAAACAAAAGAACGCAAAACGAGAGAAAATAAAAATATTCCGTTACACTTTTTCATATCTCGAAAAAAACGAATTTTTTATTTGAGGCAACTGTAAATTTTATGTCACGGGTTTATAGCAAAAGCGAACGAGAGACGATACACAAGAAAAACTAAAAATATAAAAACCATGTAATTGGCAAACATGATTAAAAAGAAAGGAAAAAGAAGGAACGAATTCGTCTTTTAACGACCAATGTGGAGGAAATTTTACAAGAATGTTAAATTGATTCTCAAGAGAGAAAAGAAAATAGAGGATTCTGGCTCAATAATCGTGAAGCCGGAGTAGTCGAGTTTGATTCCTTTTTAACGTGCGCGTGGATGCATCGGGCGATATATAAAGCTGAAAGGAGGCAGGAGAGGGAGGATGGAAAGCAAGCTGGTTCTTTAGTGTTACCCGGGGGAGTAACTCTCCAGCCATGTGTGTCCCAAGCTTGTGTGAATTACGAGCAGGCGACGCGATATCCGTGATACGAGGGAACTAACGCTTAAAAAAAGGAGAGAAAAAAAGGATGAAAAAGGAAGAGAGTTGTCTCATAGCAAAAGTATAGGAGCGTGGTTGCAGTGACTTAATAATCCCTTCAACGTTATGTGTCTCTCTATGCTCGCTTCTTCTTTTTCTCTTCAGAAATCTGGCTCTTATTTTTCCTCCTTCATACGCCGGAGTACACTCGCGCACTCGTCACGCGATTTCGCTGAGTTACAACCGTTAAGAATTCGCTTTACGAGAACCGAACTATCTTCCTTCGTGTCTCTCTTTCTTTCTTCACGATCCTTTGAGATCTACGGACATTCTTTCCTTCGCTTCGTCATAAATTTATAAAGCAAGCGAGGTTTCAACTCGTTACGATGATAGTTCAATAATTTATCATTTACGGACGGAAAAATTATTTTGAAAGAATTTTATTTTGACAGAAGTTCTTTTTCAATTCTCTGCAGATCATGATAAAAAAAACAATCAATTACAATTACATGGCCATTTTTTTGGTCAACCTGAACAGCTCTCAAAATGTGGAGTCCATGGACGTTTACAATTAGAATATAGTATTTAGAAAAAAAAATTATTTTCATAGAATTTTAAATATAGCCTTGCAATAATATTATGTAATAATTGCACGTCGTTTTGTATGAATTTAATCACGAAAAAACATAAAATAGTTTATGAGGAATAACGTTTACATCAATAATTTTATTGATGTTATTTCATGAATATTCATTTCCTCATCTCGTTAAAAGTTGCGGATGAAAGTTCGATTCCGAGTCATATTTTTAGATGAGAACGTATACATTCTGCTCAAATGTACTATCGAAAATGAAAAAATACAAGTGAAATTAAGGTATTCCTAGCGCGAGGGGGGTATCGAAATTTTGATCTCGTTTTTTCTCATATTCTCAGTGGACTGAGCATTTAAGACCATTAAGAAAAATTATTGCAAATCAATTAAAGAAAAACATACTCGAAATTCCAATCGATCCTACGTAAAGTTTATTTCTTATACAATAAACAAAATCAAAAAATATTTGTCATCAAATTTTTGTAAAAAATTGATTGAAAAAAAAAAATTAATTAATTGAATTTGATATGTTATATAAAAATGTGTGCAAAATTTCAATAGGCTTCACCAACCGAAAAATCGAGATTGCGAAGAATGACGATTTTCAAGTATAAATATCTTGATTTTTCAGTCGGTAACACAGTGTAGATCTGCATGTAGTCACTTTTTACACACATTAAAACGTGTAAAATTCGTAAGTTTACACACCATATGTGATTAAAAATTACACACAAAATGCGAATCAATTTCATAAAAACACACATATCTGTGTTTTCTAACAAGTCGTGAAAATTTTACACACTCAACCGAGTAAAAATTGCTTCGATTTACAGTGCAGAGCCCCTGAAATTTTACTAACTTGTACATATGACATCAAAGACTGTTTCTGCAAATTTTCGGTGAATTCTGAATATAACTCTTTCATGCCAGGAATACATTAATAATGTGCAGAATGTTTCGAGGAGAAAATTTATTTTGCTTAATTCTAAGTCAGAAGAAAAATATAATTTTAAATTGAAAAAAAAATACAAACAGTAATATTCGGAAGAATACATTTGAATGTACGATTACGTTGGCGAAGTAACGAGCAACGAGTGTTCTCATACCCTGAAAATTCAGTTTCCTGCATAATAAGGAGGAGGCGAGGAGGAAAGGAGCAAACGATTCATTCGGATTTGGGACGTTGGCACCTCGGAAGTAGATAGGCACCGAAACTCTTAGTCTCATCGCTTGAAGGAATTCAACGGCTGGTCTCATCTCGCTGTTACATGAAATGGTAAGGAAGCGCCCGGCCTTCCACTGAATGCTTCAACTTCTGAAAATCGTCTGTCGGCATATTTTCACACTGTATATACGCCTCGTTCGGTTACAGTTATATCATAACCTGTGGAAAGATGAATGAAACTCCTCGAACCGAGAGAGCCTTGGATTGGGTTGCCTTGATAAGAATTAGCATATACAAACGTCATGACTGCCTCGCAAAATGTGCATACTTCGGCATATCTGTCTCATGGATAAAACCAGATTCTTATACCTCCATTTTCTTAAATAAAAATTCATCTTGATTTTTACATCTATATATAATTCTCATTCTTCTGAAAAATAGTTAATTAATAATCTTTTCCTTCTTCTTGTTTTCTTTTCAAATTATTAGGTGCTTTTGTAATTTTATATTATAAGGGGTTACATCTAGTCATCGTCTGAAAAAAAGCATGTTTTTTTGAAAACTTTTTTTGGAACCTGATTGCAGCTTTTTCGAACTGTTTCTTTTTCCATAGTAAAGGGTTGAAACGGGAAAAAACCAAGCCATCTTGTCCGTTTCCCAGCGTGAGCGAAGATACGGTATTTTGGACGCCATCGCGAGCGGATTCCATAATTTCCTCTCGCTATCGATCGCGATCTAGCGAGCCAGTGACGTCACGCGCTCGGACTCTCTCACGCCCTTCCCAATTTCTCACACGGTCTTCAAATTTTCACACGCTCGCTCTTGCTTAGCCACGCTCGCGGATACACCTGATAAGGCGTATCGATTTCGCGATCCTCAAATCATAATCACGCCCTTCGAGTTCCGCGAGACCTACTGTCAATTTCATGCGCGCCTAATACCACGATCGCGTTACGAACCCGCGAAGTTCGTTAAAAAACCATCTTCGCGGACTATTAAAACACAAGAGGTCTCGAATCTTCCATCTCACACATTAGCAAAGGGAAATGGCGTCGATAAACAAATTTAGTAAATTCTGGAACATTCGATTTAGACATATTATCCCTTCCTGGCTATCATCCCTACTCATCGGGGAGCACGGGAAAGGGACTCTCCTCTCTCGCGCAAATCATATAAAAGGGAGAGCGACGAGGAGAGGAGAGCTTCTCCATTACAAAATTTTTCAACGATTACTTCGCAAAAGTGTTATCACGACGCAGGATCGTTTTTCTTTCCGTAAATGGAATACGCGGGTATCCCGTAGTCAGGGAACAGGAACATCCAAACCAACACTGAAACCCCGGACTGCACCGGCCGAGTAGGTTTGGTTTGGATTTTAGGAAGAAATCCGGAATCGAGAAATTCATTTACAATATTTGAGTCTTTTCATTCCTCATTGGCGAACAACGTAAAACAATACCGGGAAGTGGGAAGTTGAGTACCTGCTCGTATTATGACGTAAATTCGCGAATAGATCAAAGGCCAATATTTTGTTCACCTCGATTAAGAATTCCATTCTCCTATTTTTCCTTTACTTCAAACTATTTCATTTCAAATCTTGTCAACGATAAAATAACAAATTTTTATCGTTAATTTAGCTTTACCTAACAAATAACTTCATTCAAATCAAACGTAATTTTCTTTGTGAATTTAACGATTATTTTCTTTCAGCATCAACGACTCGACTCACACACTTAAGTGCCTATGATGAAGAGTCGTCGCACATGAAAGCGATACACTGAGGCATTCTCGTTCTTACTTGTGTGAGTGAGCATTGCTCTTAAGCCTTCAAGTCAAATTTAAACTTATCTTTTCAAAACCGATATAACATTAATTCGTATTCTTATAATTTTCGGCTAGCCCGTGTCAAGAAATATATTTTATTTTAAAAAGAAAAAGTAACACGAGGAAAACAAAATATTTCGCTATCGTGGTAATAACGAAACGCTTCAGGGTGTGTTGTTTAATATGTTTCGTAATTTTTCTAGTGTAAAAGATTCACAAATGGAGCAGATATAATATATTTTACGGACCGCTGTCCAGAAAAAGGCCTTCCACGGTGACCACGATTTTCAGAAATTAAAAACCAAATAGATTCAGTTTTTGTATATTGTATTATCTAATCTTTGATCGAAGGATTTGATAAAATATTAATTTTTGAAAAAATGGTCAGCGGTTGAAAGTGAAAGTCTAAATTTCTTCGAATAAATCAGTTCATTCTCCTTGATATCAAAAAAGTATGGATCGAAAAAAAAATCCTTCGATCAAAGACTGCGTTTTGGTATAAAAAAAGTATGCAAAATTTCAGGTAAATCGATTGAGTCGTTTTTGAGATATCGTGATCACCGATATTGAAAGAGTTTTTCCCGGAAAATCCTGATACTAGACGTAAAAAGGGTTTATAATAAAAAAATTATGAAACATTGTTAAAAATATACCTTTCACTTTGAAGCAATTGACAGAGCGAAACCTCTGCAGTTGTTTTCCCAAAAAAATTCACAAAAGCTCGACCTTTTTTTCGGCTGACGACTAGATGTAACACCTTAATTTATTTTTTGTCGGTCACTCCAAGCATTACACAGTATTTACATTTAACCCTTCGTTAGAGTAATCCGATCCGCTAAAGTATAAAAATACTGAAAAACTCCTGCTGCAACACGAGCGTTGACAATGATTTTTTTCACTATTTTTTTAACGTTCGTTCGCAAGAACGTTAAAACGTCTGTCTGTAAAAATCTCAATGAAATATACTTAAAAAAACGTGTCTCTGACAGGAAAAAGGTGCACCGCGCCGGTAGGTGGCGCGGACAGCGGCTGTAGTCGGTACCTTTGCCGAAAAAGCTATATGGAGAAATAATTTAAAATTTTTGTAAATTTTTTTTGATTTTCTTACATTTTTTGACTCATGATTTTTCTATTATTTCGCTAAATTTTTCAATCTCCGATCGAAAAGCCTCGGAAAAAATGTCCCTCCCTATTATTTACAAAGATAGAGTAATGTTGATGACGTTTTTCCGATTTCACTCTTGCCTTTATTACATTCTTGCAAATTTCTTCTCATTTACTTTCCGACGTTGCTTGCGACCTTTGACCCCTTTCTTTGATTTGCTTACAAAATTGAAGGAATTCTTAGAATGTGAATCGATTCCTTCTTTAAATTTACAACAAAGCATCTCTGCAACACAATTAACCTAAAATCGATGATTGTAAGACGCAATTTTTATTCAGTTTTTTTACAAGAAAATTTTCGTTCCAGTCTTCTCTTCCGGAAGAGAAGAGATTCAGTCTTAAATTGAATAAGATCGAAAAAAAGGACGGAGTGAGCCGAAGAAACGTTCATTGTTGGACGTGCTCGAGCCAATGTTGAGAGCAGAGAATAAGGGATGAAAGAATGAAAGGGTAAAAAAAGGACGAAAAAATTTCCAAGTCCGAATTTTTTCCTACAGAGGGGGATGAAGAGAGTTTCGTATTGAGATTCGTCGAAATCGAATGAGAGTGAGAAGCTGGATGAATGCGAAGAACGATGGAGAATCGTGACGTCTGTAACGATGGAAGAAAAAAAATGGATAAAGGCTCTCACTCGTTTTCCTCCTTAGAATCGAGATCGGCGATTTCTTAAGTCTTATCGTCTCGTAATAGAAAGAATAACGTGGAATCTCGATAGGACTCGAGAGAGGATCTTCCAGGAAAGAATGGAAGAAATAAAAAAGAAAAGCGAAAGATTCGGGAGTATATAAGTGTAATGTACTCCATTGCGGGATCGAACGAATTTCAACCTGAGCGCTCTCTTTGTTTCTCAAAAAACGTCAAAGGAGTTTCCAATGCAGCGTGAAGCTTTGACTCTCATGGAACATTTTTACTAAATTGGCAGAATCTTAATTCGAAAAAGTAATAAATGAACCGAAAAATTTGCGAATGACAATTATAAATCAATTTGTACCATTATCTGAGTCACAGTCGAACTTTGAGAGAAATTACTTCAAATATAGTCCAAAAAAAAAGTATACGAGAAACAATGAACTACGAAGAATGAGATGAATGCATTGAAAATCATCGGAAAGCTCGGGGCCAGGAAAAAGAAGAAATCAAGGAATGAAAGGATAGAGAAAAAATTGGAGTCAGGAAGGTGAATGAAAATCATCTGCAAAAATGTACATTCAGAGAGAGGGAGAGAGAAAATAACGTAACACGGAGAGACAGATGGAAATAAAAACGGAATCTTTCTTTCTCTTCTTTCGTGAAGTCCTCTTATTAGAAACTACATTGCGGTTCTTCTAATTAAATTACAAAGCGAAGTATTACTCCCGCTCTTTTTTTTCTCTCTCTCTCGCTCTCTCCCTATCTCTCCTTTTTTTCTCCTTTCTCGTTCCCTAGAAATGATGCTTCCTGACTGAAACCATGTTCAGACCGCCGCGAACCTCCTTTACCCTTTTCCCTCAATTTACAAACACATAGCCAAGAATGCCAAAAAGGATATGAAAATTCGAGTATACATTCCTCGGGACATTTCAACACGGAATGAGCCGGCGAAAGGATAAACGGAGGGGCAGGGGAAGAGATCCTACAACGATGAGGTCGATCTTGTAAATACGCGAATTCTATACTCGTGTACGGAATTATGAAATCGCTCTCTACGCTGACATGAATTTATGTATATATATACATATGTGTGTATGTGCATAACTTTGTACACGGTTACGTGTTTCGTACGCCTATTTATGTAAGGACAGGAAGAGCATGATTTGTTCGAGCGCACGAGATACGTGCTCGCTCGAACATGAAACAATATCAGGATGAACGACCTTTTCTCGTCGCCTGCTCTCTCTCTCTTTTTTATCCTCTTTGCGTTCTTTCCCGCGTCACTCTCCACGATCAACGGAATTCTCCGCTAAAAATCAAATGAAAGCCAGCCTTTTCATTTCTCGATTTTACATGAGATGAGAATTCTTATGCAAAAATGACATTCGCCGGTCCCTGATGGTTGTTCTCGAGTATCCGTCCTCGTAAATCTACGTTTCGTTTCTCATTCGCTTTCAACGTTTTTTCATCTTTTGCACTTTGGTTCGACGCTTCCGGATTTTTTCTGTGAAAATGTCACATACACCAGTCGACGGCTTTCTATCGGCATTTTTAGAAAGAAAAACGCTTTTTCAAGAATATGCGTGCATAATTCTCGATGATGATAATTCTTTTATACTTTGGTTTATTTTTCATACAAAAGATCGTAAAATTTCTGATATTCCTATAAATTGTTTATGTATCATTGACGAGTAAAATGTTGATTTTTTTGACATTTATATACAATCGACCAAAAAATTGCAACGAAAGCATTCCAGACCGATAATAATTTTTTTTTCCACAAAAAAATTCTGTGCAAATAATTTATAAATTTCTCACCGACTTTTTCATAGTATTAAGACATAAAAAAACACGGCAAAAAGGCATTAAAAGTATTTCAAAATTTCGAGATGATATTTTTATATCCAAAAAGGCTTTTAAAAAATCAAATTTTCCATTTTAGCACATGTTCCATACGCGTTAAATCGGCACGGCCAGTGCATGAATACATAATATCTCGGTAAAACGTGCACCGAAATATTACAACAAGGGTGTGAACGTTGCAAGCGAAGCTCTTGAACTTTTAAGTGGCCTTTCTCTCTCTTTTGGCATCTGTCTCTTTCTCACTCGGGCTTACACTCCTATACCAGGAGGCTCGTCCCAGAGCTCTAAATGGGAGTTGAACATTCTATAAAACATGACACTCATAGTGGCTGTGAATGCATTCGCTGTACGTCTAGCACGCACTAAAAATCCCTTTTCCCACCACTCGCCGAGAGCTTTTTCTCCCCCCCCCCCCTCCCCGCCCCCCGGCGAAGCTCTTACTTCTCGCTCGTGTCCCCTTGTTCCTCCTACAGCCGTTTCTACTCTCGTGCACGCTTCGCGCCGTCAGAATCACGGGATTATATTTATGTGACTCGTCTTCGGATGTGTTTTTTCCTCCACGTGTGCGTCTTTGCGTCGCACGTGCTTTTTTCTCTCGCGCTTTTTCTTTTTTATTCCTCTTTCCCGTTGCTCTCATTTTCTCTCTCTCTCTCTCTCTGTCTCTCCCTCTTTCTCATGGCAATATCTGTGATTCCCAAAGCGCACTTGTTTCCTGGCATGCTGCGAATTTATTCGTTCCGTTGCCCCAGCTGGCTGCTTCTGCTCTCTCACGAGCGACGTCGCAACGAAACGGTTGTCCGCTTTGATGACGAATCCAGCGCTAGCTTTTTAATTTTTCATTAATTTACGCGGAATATCGCAAATGTCTGTCGTGAGAGTGCGGAACAATTCCTTTGTTATGTAGTCGCATATTATAATTTTTTCGTATTGAAATTATAGGATATGAGTTTCTCTAGATCCTTCGTCGTTTTGTTGTGTGATATATCAATATCTAACGAACCTCCTGTAAATTATTAGTTTTTAATATAGTGAAGCAGTATTTAATTCTCGCTGTCTGGATAGGAAATAATTTTGAATCACTTTCGAAATGCATCGTATCGGACATTTTATTTTTTTGATGAAAATAGACAAATTTATTTATGATTATAATATTATAATAATAATCAGTAATTTATTGGCTGATTTGTTACTTACATCTTTATACTAGAGAGTTTAATTGTACATATAGTCTCGCCAGAAAGCGTCGACCGGAATCCTTCAACTTGTGCCGTTTTACACGTTTTGTTTATTTTTGATTTGTTCATTTTTTTTTTAATAATTAATATATAAACTCGTATACGAATAGTTTATTCTTCATTATGTTATGTAATTATAAAATTCTTCTCACTTTACGTTTCATGTCAGTTTTCAAATTTATACAGCAGTTGTACATAATTGATTCGTTGTATATGGGCGGGGGGGGGGGGCAACATGGGGTATCTCGAAAAATGTTCAAATTCATTGAAAGAGGCAAATACCCTCTGTAAATTTAAAATAAATCAATTGATACGACAAATTGGAATGTCAAAAATTTCACTCGTTTGAAATTTTGAGTGTGGCATTCGATCTTTTATAACGACAAAAGTATACGAAACGTTAAATATTTTTTAAATCAATGAACAATTCTTTTGATACTCTCGTTATCAAAAGAATGACAAGATCTCGCATACAAGAAGAGCGGCGGGATAATTTTTAAAAAGTTTTCGAGAACGATATTTCCGATTTAGTACATAAATCAGTGGATTAAGTTCATCCTAGCGTGAAATTAGAGTGGAAAATGAAATAATCGATTATTGAGTGTTTACCATTTGAACAGTTGCAGCACCGGAGGATTTAGTTTTCTTCTCTTTCACTCTCTCTCGCGCTCTTTCTCACTCTCTCACGTTCTCTTTTTATCGCTCTGTCTCTCGTTTGCCTGATGTCCCTTCAAACGCTGATTCCGTAACCCTCGATACAAGAATGTTTTAATTACAAGCGACACACATGGTCGCTCTTTACCTCTATGCGAAACATCCAGAAAGCTTCAAAGCCCCGTTGAGAGACGACATACTCTCCCCTCCCCTTTCCCTTTAACTCTCTCCCTCTCACCCAACCCCGTGTCCTTCACGCAAATCGAGTCCAGTTCTGCAGGAACCGTGATGCGTTAATTCGTATGCACTTTGACTGCAATCGGCAAACATCGATGACAAACTTCGCCGAGTTTCCATGTTTATGTGTTGTCATACGGTACGGATAAACTTTTTTTTTCGCGTCATCATATATTTTTGTGAATCAATTATGTATTTATTTATATCTGTAGAGATCCAAGACTCGGACGATTCATTGATGAGAATTGTCGATTTTTTGGACGTATGCATTGTATTTATTTGTATCATCTACAGGTGGACAGTGATCGTATTTCTATGCAATTTTCACCCTGTAATTAGATTTGATTGAAACGATCCGGTTCGAAATTTTTCAGTCGTTGAAAAATAAAAGTGAAAACAATAATTTATCGTTCACTCTCATTGATTGTTAGAATATGGAATAGATCGCGAGTGTGACGATAATTTACAAAACGTCAAATGTACGGTATCGAATTACCACTTCACTGTATTTTCGAAGTCTATTTTGTTTTTTGTGTTTATTTAATTAATATTTGATTTTCTACGATTTGCTCTGCGACCCTGAAAAACAAATATTGGAAAAAAGATTTTCTGTATCCATGAAAAAGTGCATAAACCGAATGCACGTGTCATTTTTATTATGCGGAATATATCAACATTCGCAAACTACCGAGTAAGAGCTTCTTCTGTGTGAATTTATTCATTTTTATCTAAATCTGAAGAAATCGTGTTTTTTTAGACGATAAATGAAAAAGACTAATCGTTCAAGACAGACTCGTTAATCGTTTGAATTTTAGATTTCTTCTCCAAGAGCCTGATGTTGGCAGTTGCTCTCATTTCGCGTTGTTTTTTTATTTATTTTTTATGATGAGTTTCTCGTTGGTGTCAGACGTAGCGAAAAGCGTCACATATTTTTCTCTGCCTCCCTCGCGAGGTGACTTTCCGAAGGAGAAACGATTAATTGTCCTCGCCCTAAAATTAGTCGAAAAGAAACGCTCATCTCGCTGACGTTTCACTTTGCTCTCGTGCGCTTCAATCTATTCTCGTAAACTCATGTACAAAACTTTTGGATCCCTCATTTCTGAGCTACTCGTGAATCTATCAAGCACGACCATTCGTTTCTCCGACACTTCCCACTCGAACTTTTCTTCTTGTATTTTTACTCTTTTTAATCGTAAACAAACAGCGTTTATTTCAAATTTTCGAATCGCTCTTCCTGACAAACGAAAAGATAGATGATGACAAAAGCAACGAATAAAAATACGAACGAACGAAATTCTATGAAAGTTGAATATAAATCTATTCATTTTATATATTCATATTTAAAAAGATACATAAAGGTATGTCAAAATGAAATTAAATGATGATTTTTTTAAAATTAATTTGTTATCTTAAAAAAAACATTTTTTCCGTCTTTTCAGATATTCGATTGAATTAATTATTTTATCGATCGAATTTCAATTTAATTTAAAAATTTTCAGGTCAAGCAAAACCATATCTCTTAATCTAAAATAGGTCCTGATTAAATATTTAAATCTTTTTCTGTTTCGTCCTGAAAGAAAATAAATTGTCCAAGTCAACGAAAAATATATTATTTCCAATTAATTATTATCTTAATCAGATATTTTAATCCTTATTTTTTTTATTTGAAACGTTTCGTCACGAATGCTAAGTTCTTTGGGATTTATAAATACGCCAGTGGTATCAGTGACCGATGGCTGGAACAAGCTGAAGATAGAGAGGACGGGCTCTGATACGTTCCACGAAATAAATGCAAGAAATGCAAATCGGGAAGAGTATACAGCGAGCCACGAACGTCAGGTGTATGGTAGGAGAATGCTATGGAGGCTATGGATCAGTTGGAGAACAGTCGTAGAATAGCGGAAAGAGAGAACGAGAGAGGAGATACATAAACTTACAAAGTGACGTAATCACGATCCTTGACAGGCAATTAGTTAAAGCTTGCAGTGTGGCGGAGCATGACTTGATTACGTCAATTTTTCTTCTCACCCCTTTCGTTCCTTTTCCTCTCTCTTTCTCTCTCTCTGTCCATTCGATCAACGAACGGGCTCGATTCTCTGGTGGCCCGAAAAAAGGAAAAAAAAAGAAACGAACCTCTCAACTTTTTTTATTTGAATCCTTGAATCTGTTTACAATGGTCAATGGTCCTTTTCAGTAAAGCTGAAGCCATTCGAGTTTTTTATCTGCGTTTACAACTTTGAATTTTCGAAAAATTGCTGGATAAAATATTTGGATGAAAAATAAAATTTTCTTAAGGTAGTTCGATGACGGCTACGTGAGTTTTTGAGTGTCTAGCAACTAAATGAAATAGCTTAATCTAGAAATGGCCTTAAAATTATCTATTTAT
>JAPYYX010000997.1:0-33322 GCA_030522605.1 Cremastinae sp. B BG-2022a
TACTCTTAGTTTTAGTTTTTAGTCTATAAGAAACTTTAACTAGTTTGTAACTAGTACATAAGTTTGCTAGTTACTAAGTTACTAGTTTTTTTTTTTTTTTTTACTTTTTTATATATACAATCATTCCTAAACGACTTGTAAAGTGCCGCAAGGGAAACCGTGGCTAAATAATAATAAACAATCAATCAATCAATCAAACCGTTTATTTGCAATTTGTAAAAGAAAATGAACAGGAGCAGTTTCTCTCTCTCTCTCTCTCTCTCTTGTGGCAAACATATCTACAAGCGCGATCTGTTGTGCACCCCTCTCGAGCTTGAGCAGGTCAGCGAACAGTTAAAAACTGAAACTATAACGCGGGGTTGTCGCTGTCAAACCAAAAAATTTAATATATTGAAATTGAAAAAAAAAATAAAATAAAAATAACAAGAAGCATTTTTTTGTCAATCTCAGCGTTCTACCTTAAATGTTTTTCGGATTATTTGTTCTGTATTTTTATTGTTAGATTTATATAATTTTACTTCAAACCATGTATCATTGTCACCGAGGATCTCGTCAAGATTCATAAAATCCAAAAAGTAGGAATATCATTGAAAAATTGTCAACTAAAGGGTTTAAATAATTCCCTATCTCAGTTACACGATTCTTCATTGTATGATATTTTTGTATCAAGCTTAAACGTGAAATAAATGTTAGTGTTCCGAGACGAATGACGCGTGATTGTCATCGAGGATCTCGACCAAATTTCGACAAATCCGTAAAGTAGGAAAAAAGGAATTCTCGACGGAGCGTCGAATAACTAACAAGCCGTGACCCCGTTGCGGTGTCTGACTTTCGAGGGGTTGGAATCCCGCTTTCTCTATTGTATTCCATTACATCGGCGTGAAAGAAAGAATATGCTTGCCCGACGACTGCACGTGCATTTCTCCCTCTCGATTTGCTCTATTTAGGGTTACATCATCTTCCATGATTTTCGGACACAAATTCGCCAGATGTGTCAAAAAATGAATTCTCATTCGTCATTTTTCCCCTAAATTATACTTCTGAAAGTCTACTGCTCACTTACAAAAAAATGATCGCGATTAATTTATTTCCATAAATCCAATATTTTCGAGTTACATCGCAAAAATAAGACGCATTGGATGACCTAAATCTATTAATTTGGATCAACAATTTTTTTGCCGCGTGAAATAAAAATCCATAATGAGAAATTAATTAAAATAAGATAATTAAAATTAAGGAGAAAAAGTGAGGTCTCTGTTGACACTCGAAAGAGACAAGGGATGAAAATAGTATCGGAAAGGGGTGGAAGAATGCACGTGCGTGTTCGTGTCATCGAGAATGAAAGGAGACAGGCGGGTAAGTGGAATCAAAACGATTACGAATTCTGCGATGCGCGACGAATCGGAGTATCTCCCCTCTGTATGGTTTGTTTCGAGCAACCCCTCTCAACGCCCCTTTCACGCCGCGCTCAATGTTTTTCTACTCGGACGGGGCTTGTTGCGTCCAGAACGGAGCGACACCCAATTTTGTTATTAGATCAAATCCGTGTCTAATTAAATGATTGACTGCAACCACAGCGCTTCGGAAAATTGAATCTAAAAACGCTTTAAAAAAACATTAAAAGGGAATTATAATTTATGAATTTTATTTAAAAAAGAAAATTGAGAAATTAATCGAATTATGGTAAAATTGAGGATGCCGAAAAATTAAAATAGTTGGCAAAAAAATTGAGTAAGATTGACGTTAATTGAAAAATCATAAGACGAGGATAATCGTATCGGAAGCAAATAAGGTCAGTATCTTTTTTAAGCAATTTATTTTCTTCTGCTCTCATAAACGACACTAATTTTTCTAAGCTATAACAAGTTTTATTCAAGTTACTTATTATTTCTTTATACAACACAGACGGAGTTGCATCACATTTTGCTGCTTGTCCAACTAGGAACATCGATCTCTCGATTTCTCTCTTTCCCACTTATCCACCAAAAATGCAGTGTTCTCTCTCCTGCTTTCCATATCGATTTTTCGGCCGTTCCGATTAATGAGAAAAGTGAAAAAATCGAGTCTCACCGAATATCGGAGAGCCCTTTTATTCTATGAAAAATAATTTCTGTAAATACCCTTACAAAAACCAAGAGGTAATTCGATGTTTCCTTTAAATCGTTTTTTTTCCTTTCTATACAAAATGTTCAACGAGTATGATTTTTTAACTACCTCTCTTGACACAGGAATGCAAATGAAAAAAGTATCTCGTCGACTTCTTCATAAACTTTTCCGCCATTTGCTCATAAATTTACCATAACCCTGCATCGCTCAGATTTTGTCCTTCAGGTAATTTTTCTCATCGAAATACGTATTCTTGAGAAAGCTATAAAATTGACACTTTCTTCGAAGCATGATTCTAAGATCTCACGAGTAATTACATGATTTTTCTAATTGCCATTGATTCACGAGCCACGACAATGCCTTACGATTAATGGAAAAATAAATACTACATCTCTCTGTAATTCTGTACGAAATTAAGTAATACCGCTTCAAAAACACTAAAATCAGAGAAATTGTACACAACAACTAATCATGAATAAAATAATTTCTAATCCCAGAGTAACTGAATATTTTAGTTACGAGATTTTTTTTCGTAACCGGCAAATAATTTCAAGAGCGGTTCGTTGCGTTTCTCACATGTATAGCTTAAAAAATACGAGATTCATTTTGCGTTACAAAGACAAAAAATGTGTAAACATTCATTATCACTAAAACGTATACGCGATTTTTGAAGCCAACACTCAGGGACGGTATATATGAAAAAGAAATTTCTTTAATCTTTTTTGTGCTCGGGAACATTGAACCCTATTACGACATTCGGAGAACCCTTGAGAGATCCCGCCACTGTCAGCATAGGCTCCTCCTTAACGACTTCACCCGGAGACGTGACGGAAATAGAAGAACTCGCGGCCGTCAGTTTCCAATTCTCGAGATCCTCGCAGGACATTGTTGAGAAAGAGCCAGTCTTGGTCTTCGATGTTTGACAGGAAAAATCAACGTCAGGCTTACGAGACGAGGATTGCGGAGTCGAGACGCTCTGAGACCTCGAAATTGTGTTCACCCGCTGCCTCGATCGATTCTGCGGTGTACCAGAGCTCGCTTTAGACTTCATCGACTCCTGAGAATCCGACTTTACTTTGGCTCGATCCAACGAAACGTTCGAGCCTGAAGTTTCCATATTATCACCTGCGGTGGATTCTTTTATTCTCACATCCTCATCTGCGATCTCCATGCTCTCGACACGGAATCTATTGGAAAATATTTTTTACTAGTATCCATAATACATTTTTTTATAAAATTGTTTTTGAAATTTTCGAAATTTTCAACAAATTTACCTTCCTATTTTTTTGTAACTGCTGCTAGCTTTTGCTCCTGAAGTATCTTTACTTTGATCAAATATGAACTTTACGTCCTGCTTACGATGCTCTTCAGCCTCTCGAAGAGTCAGTGTATGATCTTCCTCGTCGTCGATCGCAGAATCGTGCGCCATTTCACCCTGGGCCACGCGCTCTCGAAGGTTCGCCAAATCGGAATGAGTTTTTCTTATCAGACCGTCTTCGTTGCTATAATAATCTGTGTAGGAGATACTTCCTCGACTCTCTCCATGAATTTCTTGATCGATCGTTCTGCAAAAATCGTTGAAATCGATATCTAAACATGGAGTCGTTGATACTTTCGAGCTTGTAAAGGGCTGAGACCTAAAAATTGAAAATTGAGTATCGCTTGTGTTAATAAGAAATATTGTGGAATTAAAATAAGAAATATTTTGGTTCCTTAAAAATTATTTTATTCTTCATTCATATTTTTATTACCCGTCGTTACTGACGAGACTCATGGACATGCTCGACTCTCCAGCTGACGTCGGAGCCGGCGAGGAAGGTCCCGATGAGAGGAACGACTGAGGTCCACTGCTCCATCCAGCACCTATGAAAGATACATTAAAAGATTCTACAAGAAAAACTAAATGACAATCTTTTTCATCAACAACATAAACAATGTAAAATAAATCTGTATTTAAGGTGGGAGTCGCGTGAAATTTTTTGAGATAGATTTTTTTAAATTTTGCAGAGGCCTAGATAAGTAAACATATATACCAAATTTCAAGACGTTTTATCGTCTAGAAGTCGAGATATTGGTTTTTGAAATTCATCTCTAATATTTTTATTCACGCTTGATTTAAAAAATGACCAGATATCTTGACATGAAAATAATTATTTTTTGATTTTAAGTTTTGGACCAAATAGATTTTGAGATAAAAATAATTATAATAAAAAATATCTGCCATAAGAACGTGTGTATTAGAGATGATTTTGAAAAATCAATATCTCAACTTCTGGATGGTAAAACGTCTTGAAATTTGGTATTCATTTTTATTTCACCCATTAACGACCAAGATCGTCGATTTTATACCATTTTTTGAACCAACATTTTGTGTGCATAACAAAGTAATAAATAAATCAGAGGTACGTTTCTTTATGTTTTCGGGTGTGCTGAAACAGAATCCGGGCTCAGATATTGTCAATTTTGACCTCAAAATTAATCATGGCCGTTTCTTTTATGAAAAAGCAGCAAAAAAATCGTCATTTCCAAAATTTATGATTTTTTTACATCTAAAAAGCGTAAAAATCCGGAATCCTTTTCAACCATCGGTGCACGCATATACTCAAGTTTAACAGGAAAATTTTCTATTAGCGTGCTAATTTTTTTCTATAAAAATGGCGACTAAAATGCAAAAAATTCCCGAAAATGTGCGTTTTTTGTCATTATTTCTTGTTCATCTCAATATCTGAAGTTTTTTATTAGATAAAGTGATAATTGCCACGGTCTCCAATGATTTTTAATGCATTGTTAAATTTTCAAAATGGCAGATCCAATATGGCGACAAAAAAACGACTAAAATTGAGTTATTTTCGGGATTTTTCAACGGATTATTGCATTTCTATGCACATTTCGTGTGTACATTTCATATTTTTCGTATTTGTAAACGAAATTACATCCAAAATGGCGGATCCAATATGGCGATCAAAAAACGGCTAAAATTGAGTTATTTTCGGGAATGTTCAACGGATTATTGCATTTCTATCCACATTTCGATGCAAAAACTTCACGCGACTCCTACCTTAAATAACCACCGAATAAAAAGAATTCGTGACTGAAACTCACTGTTCGGACTTGTTGGAGACAACTGATTTCGATTATCGTTGCCCTCGGAATCCAAGCCTGGTTTGTAGTGCATCGGAGCAGGTGTTATGTACCTATTTCCCATTATGGCCACGAAACAATATATTTTAATAAAAAATAATATTAAAGTAGAAAACAAAAAATAATAATTCTCTCTACCTGACAGATTCTAGATCTGAAGCGTTGTATTCTCGGTTGATGTTTACAATGCTGAGATTCGGAACGACCGATCCACTGTGAATACTGCCTCCCGGTGATGGAAATTTAGGCGGCGACGAGGCTGGTGTCCTGAATAACGAGGCGTTCGTCATCATATCCAGAAATGAATCCAACTGTCTCAATGAGAGAGCATTGTGCAGGGTCTCGAGTGGCCTTATCGGTGGCACGCCGCCAAATCCTTCGATCGCTGTCAAACATTTATTGTGAAATTCTCTCAACGTTTCGTTTTTAAGATCCTTCTCGTGTTAAACAGTCGGAAATGTTAACAAAAATTGTTGGAAAAGTTTTTCAAGTGGAAAATTCGTAATTTCTCGAGTGAGAACGTTAAAAGAACGAGAAAGAACTTCAACTTACCAGCAACGGCAGAAGCGTGCGGCGGTACCATATCCTTGAGATTCGGTGCGGATGACGATCCGCTGATGACGGCGGTGCTGAACAGGCTATTCGTCGAGCCCGTTAATTTCTTGCTCACGTTGTATCCCAACAGCTTGAAATAACTCATCTGCCCGGAGATACTGTGACGGTGGCGCCTTGCTGTGCAGGTAGGGTCAGGTTGTTGAATGATCGAAGGTCGCGTGTCTGGGGATGAGAAGGATCTTTGCGTTTGGAGTCTGGGATGCGAGGACGATGAACTACTTTTTGACATGGGTAACGATGTGAGAGATGAAGATAGCGAGTGCGGCATGTTTCTTGCTCTTTTTGAATACGTGCTAAATGTATCAGTGTCGCTAAAATCTGTCAGAGTTGAGAAAAACTTGGCGTGCTCGTTGCGATGGATTTTTACTTTCGTCAGACACAAGCGATCGATCGACGAATCGTTCAAGCAAGTTGAAATATTTTCATCTTGTGAATTCGATGGGATCTCAGACTGGGAAGAATTCGAACTAATTTCCGAAGTATCCGCGTGCTCGTAATAGTGCATAAGCGTACAGGGTTCGGCAGGGAAATAATCGATTATCTCTGGACACGAAGCTTGCCTGGAAACAAATTTTTTCGACCCCGAGTTCCCTGATTTTTGAGGATGTTCCTCATCCTCCTCCTCGTCTTCCCGCTCTTCCTGCGTTTCGTGAAATTTCTTTGATTCAATGTTTTCTCTAAGCTCAGGAAGATTCTCGCATTCCCGCGAGATTGGAGTCTCGACGATTATCTCCGGACAGGAAAATTTCCTGGGCAACCATCTCGCGAATTTTTTATCCACAACGGAATCTGGTGTAAGAAAACGATTCGAAGCAACCGAGAGTTTTTCAGTCATAGGACAACTGCAAATTTCCCGACAATTCGGTAAAAAATTTTCACAGATTCGACCTTCCGATAAAATTGGACACGATAATTTTCTGGAGAGTCGACGAGAGGACAAGAGAGATTCTGAGACAAGAGTCGAGTTTGGAGAGACTGATCGCGACGTTCTTGAAATTTTGTAGCATCGGCAGTTGATGAATTTGTGAGAGAGAGATCTGACGAAATAAGTTTCGAAATTTGAACGTTCCTGAGGTGGAAGATTGACGCTTTGTCGAATGAAAGTTGAAACGTTGCAATTGTAGCAGAGGCAGCGCTGAGGCGAAGGCGACAGGGATCGCGAGCGTTCAGTGATAAATGTCGATCGAGGAATTTGCTTTTGCGGAAGGAATGATGAGGCGCGACGAAAAGGAATATTCTGTCGAGAGCTCTGAGTACTTTTCAGCTCGAATCCTGGAACGTCCAAAGAATTTCGTCGTTTGTAGGATTGCAGACGAGCGGGCAAGCTGATCGAAAATTTCGGGAGGAATCCGCTTGAAATTTTGGTCTCCTCCTCGGCGAGATCGAGAAAGATCATCTCGCTCTTCGGAACGTTCTCGTGATCGTTAGACTTTTCAGACTCTCGACAATGGCGATGATGAGACGATTCGGAAAGATTGGTTTGGGAAATATCGAAGATCGTTTCGGTTAATCCTGACTCACCCTTTCCATCATATCCGGTTGGGAGGGTCAGGGCCGATTTTGAACGGAAGTAACGTTTAGCCTGAATCGGGAGCAGATTGCAGCTCGCGCAACTCGGTGGTTTTCTCGCTCGATCTCCACGCGAGTCGATCGAGTCCTTGTGCAACGTCACCACAGGCTCCGAGGCTTCGAGAATCGTCTCTTTCACCGGAGCCGGTAAATCTGGCGAGCTCAACGAATGGGGCAACGAAATTGTGATACCCAGTAACCGAGACTTCAACATTTTTTCTTCCCTCGAACTAGTGCGTCGAGGGAAAGAGTTTCCTTCGAAATACTTTGATTCCGAAATTTCTCCTGATTTATCCGCCGAACGTTTCTTCGGAGAATTTTCCGGAATATTGTCAAGCTCGCTTTTTCCGGCTTGCTTGAGATTTTTTAATTCCTCGTCGGATCTTTCCTCGGGAATTCTCATCGAAATTTCATCGCCGAAGTCCCAGAAATGCACAAAGTTTTCACAAGAAGCGACAGAAATTTTTGTGGTTTCCTTGGAAAATTCTTCCTTTGGTTTTTCATCTTCGAGATGATGATGATCCACGAGCTTGTTCGCGAGATTGGAAGAACTCGAGGGCAAAGACGTGATCGCCGTTGAAGCGAAAATATTTAACGAGTTCGAAGACCGAGTCGATGAATTTTTCGGAATTATGAGACTCTCCACTTTCTCGTAAAAAAGTGTATCCAAGTCGCAGCGACGGGAAATTTTCTCATCTGATAGAAAAATTTGTCAAAATTTTTTTCATGATGAACGGAAGAAAAGTTAATAAGAAGACAATTAATATCGCAGTCATGAAAGGGTCGGGATATAAAAATGAAAAAAAAAAGAAAGAAAGACAGAGAGAAAGAAAAGTTATACTCGGTAGTTGAAAAACAGAAATACGGCCGATAGCAAGACACTTTTGAAAAATGTAATCAATGAGTAAAAACTGCAGTTACAAATATCTTGGGACAGAATTATTTCGAAAATATGTATGGGCATGATCTTTTTGAAATTTTTTTTATAATGCTAAAATTTAGAATAGTTTAAATTCCAATAATTTAGTTTTATTCAGTTTTTGACAATAGTTGATATGTATGGCACTTTTTAAGCAAATAATCTCGTGCCAGGCCAAAGAAATTTGTGAGAAAAATAAATGCACGAGAAAATGATAGACTGAAAATAAATAGCAAACCTGTACAACTGGATGGGAATCTGAGTCGAGACGAGATTCTACGTGAAAACACGTTCCGAGAACAGCCTAAATTCGTCACAAATAAAATTTCAATCCCAAGCACACACTCAGTATCGTGCAGAAGCGAAATCCCAGCGAAAAAATATCATACAAAAAATGAACAAACACCAGATAATTGCAGAAACTTACGATGAGAAGTAGACAGAAAAAAGAAAATTCTTCTGTGAAGAAATGAATCCAGAAATGACAGGATCAAGCGAATGGACACAAACTCCAAAAAAGCCGGAAATAACAAAAAATGGTTAAATTTGTGTAACGAGAACCCGAAAAACTGAAATGTGTTCGCAAGCAAAGTTAATGATGTCCAAAGCATTGCAACGTGCCCAGTATAATGTGAGTGTAATTTTTCAACATTTCATAAAATAAATTCATCGATTTTAAAAAATTACACAGATTGGTAAATTTGCATTTTTACATCCTGAATACTTAATTAATCATCTACGAATTATTCAACGAGTGGCGTTAAAAAATCCAATCAAATTTCATAAAAATTGGTACCACTATTCCGAGCCATGTAAAACATTGAATTAGAAAATTATTTAAGCTCTTACAAAGTGCTTCCGAATCAACGAAAAAGAATCTCCAATATTTAACAAAAAATAAATAGAAAAATGAAACGTGAATGAAAATAAGGGCAAGTGCAAAGTTGCGTTCTAAATGTATTTTTGTGGAAAAAGTGTGTGTGTGTCTGTGTATGTACGCAAGAGCATCGCGAAGGTAAATAAATTGGGATTGGAACGGGAGAAGGAAAAATATGCGAGCAACCGGATCGATCGCAAGATCGCCGAATTCTTTCAAATGCGGCGTAAAAAAATGTTCGTAATAACATCAATTGTTTTCTCTTGCGGTCGACTCGGTCGTCACGCTTGACTTTTCATCGGCTTCCACTCGCACAACTATCGCAGACCAACGAGTTATTTCAAATGCGACGTTAAATCCGTAACTCGCGAAAGAAATGACATCAATAAGAAACGACATACATGTAAAGAGTACGGGACCCGCCGCGGAAGTCGCGTTGCCATTGCGAACACAATTATTCGCGATTAATTTCAGCGATCGAAGCGAGCAGGGAGAAAAAAACATCGAGTAGTAAAAAATAAATAAAAATTGACATTCAATATTTGAGCTAGACGTAAAAAAAGTTTCGAGAGTCGCGTCTAAGAGGCCTGTGAGACAAAATAAAATTAGCAAATCGACGAAACGTCGGGTGTCGTCTGCGATGATTATTCTCTTTCTCTTTTCGTTAGAATTTTCTCGTCTTCGTGTTATTTACGAAATCGAAGAACTCGCTGACGTACCTTCTTTGTTGACTGCGTCCAGGCTCTGGTACTGCAGCTTTTCTACAGCTACAAAGAAACACACGAAACACACAAGGACACATTGCACCGATCGTAATGAGAAAACAAGATTTGCAAAAAATTTACGAATTTTTTAAATTGCCGATTTTAAATCAGGAGGATTAAAATTTACTCGCATCGCGAATCCAATTTTTACGATCTAGCGAAATTACGAATTATTTTCTACGATTGGCAGATTCGTTTTGTCGAAATTTTATTTTGGCAGGAAACATTAGGAGGGGATGAACGAAATAAAAATTCTATTCTGACTGAGGAAACGTCAATCGATCCGAAAATTTCAAGAGCTTGGAGCTTTTGAAGATTTAAATAATTTTACATGGCTTTTTCTGTTGAAGAATATTTCAAATAATGATCGCAATGACATAAAAGTGCATCTTGTGCTGATAAAGTCGAAATGCATGCTCTGCTAACGACCGAAATAATTTTCTCTTCCTACGGCAAGCTTTCTCTTGCGTGGATGAAGATTGCAAATCAAATTTATGTACAAAAGTATTTCCAAATTCAACTTTTGGCTAATGTTTGATTTAAAAAATCGATAAAATATAAAGTTTTTGTACGATAACGATTTTTTAAATGGAAATATTTGCAAAATGGTATTCTGAGGAAATTAAGCCTTCGATGCTTAAATTATTAAGCTCACTCTTATGCTTGATACAAGAGCAATAAAATTAATGAAGGAGCATTAATTTGAATCGTTATTCTCCAATTTACTCTGAACCCCTACGCACCATCCTTGCAAACATTTTGCAAAATGAGAATTTTTGTCGCTGTGTAGAATAACGAGGAACGAGGTCGCGAGACTGAATGCCCGCATTTGTTTTTCTCCACGTTTGCTTGTTGTAAAAATAAAATTTGAAACATAGAAAGGTGTATAAAAAAGGAAACTCATAACGATCTGCAATTCGGAAAAAATAAATTTACCGACAGATAAACATTCCGAAAACAGATCAAAGTAGTCCCAAACATTTCTCGGCGTGAGAATATTCCCATATACTTATCTGGCAATCGTGATTTGTTACTTTTCATGCAAAATAAGGAAGGATTAAACGTTAGACCGTCCCCTGATGGAAAAACCGAGCGCACAAACCAAACTATAAAATCAACTTCAGAGTTAATGGTTTTTCGGAAAATTTGTCGCTAGAAAATTGACGGGATCTTACATGTGAGAGTTGCATTTCCAAGGTCACTCCCAAAGATCATCCTTTTTTTTCCGCAATATAATTTATGAAGAGCGAAAAGTACTCACTTTTTTCCGGTTTATCCTGTCTCTGGTGATCGTAACTTCGAGCTCGCGGCTCGCAAATTCCACCCGCTTCTCTTTCTCGTCGCTGGCGTTGACTCGCTGCCAGCTGGCTGCCGAGTCTCGCAGCTTCGTGCCCAGCCACGGTTCGCGCACTGAAAAGTTCATTATTCATTTATTTATTGAAAAATTGTTCTTAACTTTCTACAATTATATTGTTTATTATCGCAAAAAACCTAATAGGGATCGGAGCAGAAGCTTGAAGGAATCCGCTGTCGTAAGGCTCGTCCATCATATTTGGATCGAGATCCATCATGTCGATGGTTCGACTTGTCGTTGGACTATCCAAGGTTGTGTCGGGAGTCTCGTCCGTTTCAGCGAGCACGGGAGAGGTTTCCTTTGATGTTCGCTAAAAATAAAATTTAATAATATCAAATAGTCATGGTCAATTTTATTTTTTTCCGTATACGAAAATGAGTTTTTTAAGGGGACCTGGTGGTCGAGAAATTTCATAAAATCGATTTTTTTCGATATTTCGAAAGTATAGTGTCTCAAGAATATACTGTGAAATTTTCATGCGGAAATTCCCAATATTGTAGCTTCTACAGCCCATTAACCAGGTAGAGAGCGGATCTTAAAGTATGTGTACCTCAAACTTTAAACTCATTTATCTCGAAACGACTGTTTTCGGTACGGTGCAGGTGAAAACAAAAAAAGTATCCAACCGAATTACTTAAAATTTGGTATGTTGTCCACAACAGGTATGGCTATCGTCAGAACTAGAATCATAATTTTATTTCAATAATTTCCTACTTTTTACACTAAAAAACTAGTGAAAAAAAAACCGATTTTACGAACTTTTTGTTCAAAAGCGCGCTATTTTGTCAATTTTTAATTTTTACGATTTGTTCTAGTTCCGGCGATAGCTGCACTCCTTCTTATTGAGAATCTTTTTTGATTTTGTGTTTCGGATGAGTAGAAATCTCGAAATCACCTGCACCGTCCGGGTCCGATTTTTCGGGAGGGCATTTTCAGCGGCATTTTTATAATAATAAATATTGTTTTTAAAATGAAAAAAAAAACTTTTTTTGTATATTCAATAAACGTAGTAATAAGCCTGAAAAGTTGTAACATCGTTTTAAAAATTTTTAATGGCAAAAAAAGTGAAAATAATTGAAATTTTCATGCTCTAGACCACCGGGTTCCCTTAAATACTGTTTGTCCCAATTTTGAAATACTTACGGATTGTGGGGGTGAATTCGTGTTTCCGTCGTCCAAACCGCCGAGCTCAGCGTCCTCTTCGTCAATGCGAGTACTGCATTGAGAATTTGTTTCCTGAAGTAAAAAATTAATTTTACAAAAAATATTTTTTAATGACATATTTCACAAGGCATTCCATGCAAGTTATCGAAACAATAATAAATTTTACAAGATTGTGACTGGATTCGTTGCGAGAATGAGGTCTAAATCCGGGTCCGGGTGGTAAATTTTTCTGCACGCAACAATTTACGCCAGGACTGAAGTGTAGCTCAACATGAAATCGTTCCTCGCTGCTCGGGTCCTTTGTTGGATCCTCGTAGAGCATAACTACTATTTGAGACATGTAATTCAATTCGGAGACCATGCTTACGTATTCCATAGCTCTTCTCCACTGTTCGTCTTTGACAACCTGAAAGAAAATTATTCAATGATTTTCCTGTTCGATTTAGAGAATAAGCTGAATTAATTTATTGAAGTAATGAATAAAAAAAGAAGTTCTCACATCCAGGAGTCCTCCGTATCTCAAGACCGTAAGTAAGGAATGTACATGACTTTCACTTGTGAAATATAATCGAGTTCGTACGTGTCGCCCAGGACTCGAGACACCGTGCGAATATCTAAGAATAATCATATTTTTATTTTCACGAATATCGTGATACATTCTTTTTATGTAAAAATTTTTTTTCTATGAAAATTCACAGAGACGACTCACCTTGGATTTAGTCGATTTACGGTTTCTTCTCCAGATTCTTCAATATTTCGCTGGAGATCAGCGCGAATCTTTTTCAACAGAGGGGTGCAGATGCCTTGACCAATAGTTAGTTTTTCTTGAACCGTCAATCCATACTCCTTTCAAGAAAAAATTCAGAAAAATTAATAATATCCTGAAAATGTAACTTTCATTATTATAGTATTATCATAAAATAACTAACTTGTGGAATGACTATGTCGGCGAGATATTTTGCATAAATATACAATTCCTCAGCATCATCGAATTGCAGAGTGTGATTATTGTGTTGAAGGTCGTACTTGATGCAATCGTAAATGTCTGGAATTTTCGATATATCGAAGCGTTTGTTTTTTGTACAGAAATCTTTTTCGATTTTTCCCCATCTGCGACCCATGAGTTCCCAGGTCTCACCGTGGTAGAGAATAGTGTCTGGAATTTATTAAAAAATATACATATATTATGACATTTAACTATTGACACTTACTTATGACTCTCTCTACCTTTCGTCTTAGGATCGTCCTTTTTTATTCTCACTATATCCATCAATTTTTGTATGAGAGCTTGGACGTGTTGACAACATCTCACAGGATTTTTTACGAAATCTAAAGCATCGTTGATGCTGATCGCATTTCCGGGATTTATTTGCTCACGATCCTCTGGAGTAAATTCACGATCTTGCTGAAGTAATTCGTGCAGACGAGTTTTAACTCTGGAAAATTATATTTATATTTTTTTAATAAATCAATTTGTACAATACGTGCAAAAATTAAACGCAGGCAAGTATTTAGATTTCGACTAATTAGGTTTTCCTTTAAGTTCGATGTACTCACAAATTTTGATATTTGCTGCTATCACAATCGTTATCGAGTAATCCATTGGTATTTGCACTTTTGACCATCTGAACGAGAATCGGAGTCAGTTCGCCCTCCAGAGCGAGGAGACCTTTCGCGAAAGCTGCTGCCGTCATCTGAACTCTTCCTTCATCGCTCGCGTAAATCTTCAGGTCGTGACGAAAAGTCGAATGAAGTCTGAGTAAACCAAGACCCTGAGCTCCTGCATATTCGCCTGTGTGTTCATTCGCAAATATTAAAAAACAATGCAAAATTCTGTTAAATAATTGCAAGCTTCGAAAGGATATATTTATCATAAATTTATTTTACGCTGTCTCGTCACGTATGATAATTTTATCGATGTTTAATTTTTTGTACAACTTTCAATGAAATTTAAAAAAAAATTTGAGTCGATTTCAAATACATTACAAACTCCTACTGACAGATTCTTATACGGCTAACATCGAAGCGGGAACAGAACAATAATAGAGGTGTGTAAAAAATTTGAAAGAAAATTTATATTCGAAACAAAAGTAAAAATTGGCGAGCATTAAAAATCATAAAAATTAACGATAATCTCATCCGTTTTGTGCATGCTATATGAGAAATAGCACTAGAACGAAAAAGTTTAAAAAATGCACGTTGCAAATTGTATGTATGTACAACAACATTTTTTTGTCAATACCATTGATGCAATGTATCTAATATCACTACGAGAACAATTTGTATTTCGCCTACCGAGTGTCTCGTTGTCCCAACGAATTTTGCTTGTTTTCTAAACTACGAAACAAACTACGAATTTTGTTTAACAGGCGGGGAGACAAAAGTGGAAGTGTTCAAAAATGATACGAGAACGTCGAAGATGTTTTATAATAATAACAAAAATAATGCCTGTCTTTGAGTGTAAAAATATTCATCGCAATTAACATTGACTCTAGGATTTGTCAGGGTGGACAGTCGTTGGTTTTATCAGACACGAATCTACAACGTAAACTCTACGTAACAAGCCTTAAATTTGTAACATTATAAAGTTACCGTGGCTTGGTAACATCTCTGAGTCTTCATCTGAAAATAATATTGAGAAAAAAGAAAGTTTGTCAATAAAATCTATTCTCCTCTATGCTAACGGTTGCCATAAAATTCTCCACAAAAGCTTCCTCCTATTTTTTACGGCGAATAATTACATGGATTACTGTGCAGCCTTGTCACCAATTATCTTCAAAGAATTATCAAATTTTTTTTCTGTTTAATATGAACATTTATTTAATTTTGATTTCAAGATATCGAGATACGTGATTTTCGTAAGAGAAAATAAAATTAGAGGATGGGGTTTAGGGAATATTCATTAATCTAAATGTGAATGACAACTATGACGGCACGATGGTCTCGATCATATTTTTAGCAAAACAAGCATAATAGCAATATGATACGAACCACTAAGGTGTCTACCTTGACCGCCGGGATACATGCACCGGAAAATTCGTCCGAGTTCTTCAGCCTGTATTCGACCAGCCGGCGTCAATTCTCCACCCCATTTAAGAATTAATACAAGTGAGGGTTCTCCGAGTCGATCTGAACGTTTTAAATATTATTTCATTAAATCAGAGACATTCCTTTCAACGTAAAATGATACTAAAATTTTCTAATGCTTCAACTCTTTTCAAATTCATTTTAATTTATTTATTAAAAAATTAGATTCCTTAAATATAAAATGTAAAAAAGCGAATCATACTGTGGCTGTTACCGTCGTCGGACGAGCTTCCTCTCGGTCGACCGCGAGGCTGATACTTCATTTGTACTTTTCGATTTATACCAGAAAAGTGACCGTACCTGTAATAACAAATATCGTATAAATTTCTCAAATACATAAAAAAGAATCATGTTTATCGAATAAAATGTAAAAAATAGAAAATATCACAAGATGGATGATTCGTAAAAAACTAACAATAAATATAAAAATACAAACATTTCTAGAACACTTTTGAGCTGCTCTAGTTTGCCTTGCTTCTCTTCGAGCTCCGGTCCCGCAGCTCTGTGTTGAATTTCCGTTAACAAGCTCCTCGCGGTGTCGAGAATTTCTTGCAACTGCTTCGGCCTTTTGAGTTTTACGTGACCATGCTTGTATCCATCGTACTTTGCGAAAATCTCGAAAAATCTAAATAAAAAAAATATTTCGATCAACAAAATGTACAAATTCGTTTTTTATTTTATTAATAATTTACCAGCTTACTTTGGGTGCCGAACTTCTACCTTCATCTTCTGTTTGGGTGTTCTGTCACCGTGCCTAATTACGGCGACTACGCAGCGCAGCTCCATCCTGAGAAATCGTGAAAATTTTTGAAGATTAATGCTATTGATAGTCCATTCAGATAAACGGGACATAAAATAACTAGAGATCAACCGCAAATGAGCAAATAAAAAATATCTATCGGTAAAAATATTTTGATGCGAACTAAGTTCATGATAAAAATGAAACTTAACCGAGGATCTTGACTTTTGAGACGGGTTAAAGTGAAGAAAAAAAATATATACGTGCGTTTCTTATGAAAAATAAACACTCTTCTACATTTTTATTAGCAATACATAAACGTACTTTTATAAACTCGGTAAATATAATAACAATTTTAAAAAATCTGACGAGCTTATCTTCGTCTTTTGGAAAAATATATTCCAATTTGTTTTTTGTTTTTTTTTTCAACCCACTCTGTTTCTGCCTCTCTTACATTTTACCAAAGGTAGTGGGTACGATGGGTGGATCATCGAGCTGAAAAGGCACGCTCCATGGAATGTGTAGAGTCGGGGCGAGCTCGCGGAGAATCATGTTGCCCAAAATTTTGGCGCAATCGTCATAGTACTTGTTCGAATTCTTAACAAAACTGAATCCATTTACATCACAAACGAACGACTTTCCATTCGCTCTGAAATAAACCACAAGAAACACAAACTCGATGAAAAAATTGTTAATCTTGGATGAACACCAAGAATATAATATTTCAATAAATAAAATGGCATGAACAAGAACAAAATGACATAAAACAAAATTAAATCGAACTAAATAAAAAACAATTAATAAATTAATCTCGAGTACCGTTTACCTCAACAAATCGAAACCGCAAACTGTTTGCTTGAATGCCAGACAAACTTTTCGACTGATGAGCTTTTCAGCATTGCTAAGAATTACCGGATAGCGAATTTCCTTGCCCTCAGAGTCACGCTCGACTTTCCCGTCGAGAGCCGGACTTTTGCGTGCCTCTGCATGAGCGTAGTCCGGTCCAACTGTATAGACCTTGACGTCGGTACCGTCGGTCGGCATGAAATCTTCGTAAATATACGAGCCAGTCTTCCGGACTCTCGACTCCGGTGAATAAACACTACTACGACTTCCTATCTGAATTGCGTAAAAAAATTAAAATCGAGCTTAACATTTCTTAATTCCATAATGCTTGATAAAGCTCTATTATAAAATTCGATATTATTGTTATTACGTTATAAAATTATTATTATATTATTGTACATCACATATTTTATATCACTGATACAATAAAAATTGCTAAAAAATTTAATTTTCAGAAATAATTGCGTCAATCTGTCCACCTGTTGCAACTTGGAAGAAATTGATTTTTTTTCGTACCTTTCTGAATAATCTTTGACTACCACCTCCCGCTGAAGTCGGATAATAGATGTAAATGTTGTGATCCTCAGCCGAGACTGGCTTCTCGACGAACGGCTTATTGAAGGTAACCCCGTTAACCTCGACGTGATCCTCAGACTCGACAAGCTCATGATCTGAAATAAATTCTTAGTTCTTCGCATGTCAAAAATGGAACATTCAACACAGGAGTTAAGCAGATATGGCGAACCATTCAGTTTTTCACTCTTCAATTGGAGCAGATTGTCACTCAATAAAACAAAAAATTTATATCCAACGAGAATCGTGATCTTGGAATTTGTTAAATTTTAGTGAAAAACTGATTCGTTCTGCTCGAACTTTCTTTCGTAAGTGGAAAAATGGGAAGCAAAAACCATGCGAGAATATAAAATAATAAAAGTAATTTAAAAATTTGTTGATGCCCGGAAGTAAGCGACGTAGTCTTGTAGACCAATAGCGAGCGTTTTTCTCCTTCCTCGGTTGCCAGAGATTCGTAATAACAAGAGTTTGCGAGACTGGGAGCGTCGCATTTAAGCTAGTAGGTCATTGGGACTTGGCGTCCCGCCTAAAACGATTCTGGCGTCTTCAAAGGTCGCGGACAATTCGCCGAGGAAATGAAATATTCATAAATTCTCGAATCACACTCCTAACATTCCTCGTGTATATTTTTATACGAGAACAATCCGAACGTGATAATAAAAACAAATAGCAAATAATAAAATTCCAAAAAAAGCGCGCTGAAAATAAGTCGCAGTGGAATTTACAAATAAAAATAAATGAAAAGTAGTAAAATTTAAAAGAACGCACTGAAAATAATTAAAGAGCGAGATTCGAGGCACAAACACTCCAAAAATTGGGTCGCCACTTGACGAGCTGACAAAGAGTAAAATTCACTGCTTGGAGAAACAAAAATTTTGTCTGCATTCGGAATATCGACTTACTGCGCGCTTCCAAGCTCAGGGACAGTCTCGAGATTCGTACGAGGCGTGCTTCTATTCTCTACGCTCGTTTTTTCTCATCTTGGAGAATAACGAAGTAAACTTACGTTTCGGATCAGCGGAGTCGCGATCGAGAACCGCGTAACGAGGGATCTCGATTCCCTCGCTGTCCAATATTGCGTAAACTCTTCGTCTGTCCTGTCGAGAGATTAAAAAAAAATTAAATATTCAACAAAAGCCAAATGATGAATGAAATAAAATATCAATAAGTACATATATAACATAATAAAAAATGAATAATTACTTGGGACGGAAAATAATAATGGAACGAAGAATTTCCAATATTTCATTTTTATCCCGAATTTTTCTCTCCGCTATTTCCAATATGAGGAAAATGCGCATGATATTCATAAATCGAAGGATATCTCGCTTCGCGGTCTCACCTGGATATCATATTGCATTGGAAGATTGTTTATGATAAATGGATTTCGAAGATTCGCGTAGTGTATCGCCTTATCCAGAGGAAAACCCTTGCTGTGGAAAC
Source organism: Cremastinae sp. B BG-2022a (assembly GCA_030522605.1). NCBI lineage: Eukaryota > Metazoa > Arthropoda > Insecta > Hymenoptera > Ichneumonidae > Cremastinae sp. B BG-2022a. The sequence goes on from JAPYYX010000997.1 coordinate 19,198, forward strand.
TTATCAGACAGTCGACGATCGGCCAACCTTCGACGGGTTCCTGAAGAAGGAAACAAAAAATCAATGCATTGTCAAAAATTTTTTTTTTATATAATAAATGAAATATTTTGTTGAAACTTTTTACTGTCTTAAGGATATACAATTGAAGAAGAATTTCTGAAATTCTCAAAGGAAAATATTTAAAACTCTGCCATTGTAACGTCATTTCCGGTGACCTCTCATTTCGTCCCGTTGTCAGCATAACTCATGACAGGATCATCGGAAGTGAATAAAAAAAAATTGTGTCTTAGTTAAGACCATAAACTATAACTTGAACGAAGGAAAAAAGTGAAAATTGGATTTTTGGCAGACCTTTTTACAAAAAAATTCAAATTTTGCTCGACATTTTTTAAAAAAATATTTTTCTTCGAAAGTTTTAGAAATTCTTTTCAAATGAATATCTTCAAGACAGTAAAAAATTTTAATAAAATATTTCATTTGTTATATTAAAAAAATTCTTGAAAATAGACTTTTTTTAACACCATTATACGTGTATGTATTAGAAATAATGCGAAAAAATGTAATAAAAAAATTTACCTTGAGAATAACTTCCTCAGGAAAAACAACGATTTTTATATACTCGAATTCTTCTAGCCTCGTAAGTATTTCTTTCATGGGTTTGCTTTGTGATTTTTTGGCCATAGCGCATACTCCCACCAAAACCTGCTTCCCCTCGCCCTCGAGGTCGCTGCCTCCCATGCACCCATCCTCGTTGCTGCACCCGTCCGACAGTTCGCCCTAATAATACGCAACAAACGAACAAAAACACACACATTTTTCCTTTAATAATATATTAAAATTATTATATATTAATTGTATATTAAAATTTGTAAAAAAAATTATTTTTGTAGTTTTTTGTATAAATATATTTTTTGATGTTTCTTCATGATGATGAGTGATGTAATTTGGTCGAAAATAAGAAGCGTCACGAAAGGTATGACGGAAATCCTTACACAAAAAGGACAGTCGTTACATAGAGATCGACTCAAATTCATCATTAAATTGGATTAATTTGCGCTCTGAGATGAAATGAGTAAGAGCAATTGTGGGAGATGGATTGAATTGCCAGCTGCGAATTACGATCGGTTTATTGCATAATGTTGGACAAGAGGAAGAGACGCGTAGGAAGTTGATACACTGTCTTGCGGAGTCTATCCAGATATTTTTACTCGAGCGACGAGAGATTTACGGAATTGTCGATTATTGCGCAAAAGAAACAATTAGATGACAAAACCATGCGATTTTCGTACAAATAGAGAAGCAATTATGAATTAATAAAACATAAAAAAATTTCTCAAACAATTAAATTAGAAAATGTGAAATCCTTCCGCTGAGCCTGATCGCCCCGAAAAAAAAAATCTTACGTAGCAGTCATCGCAAAAGCAGCAATCCTCGAGATCCTCAATTTCTCCACTATCCTCGACATCAGGTGTTCTCGAGCGATTATTCCGATGACGTCTCTTCTTGAGACGCCACCAATCCTTCCACCAACTCCACTCGAGTGCCATTGTTTACTCGAGAGTACTTCAATTTTCTCATAGAGAAACACTTTTTTTTTATAAAAAAGAAAATTTAATCACCGCAATGTGTTATCTATCAAAGAAAAATGTTTACGTGTTGAAAAACGTAATTTTAAAAATCTGAAGAAATCGCACGAATTTATGGAAAATTTCGTTGCTGCACAAAGACTTTGTTGAGGCTCTCGGAAGAATGAAAACGCGATCAAAGACAGCTGGAGACCTTTCTCGAGTCGTTGAATTTCTCTCAGTGACTCATTAAAATTTTCTCGACGTCGGTTGAACCCTTGTTCCGCGCTTGCATCGTAAAAAATGTTCAAAGCGAGGCGTGAACGTTCGAGGCGAAAAATGACGTTCGTAAGCTCGGAAACGCCTCCCTTTCTCGCTGACGATTATTACGAACGGTAGATAAAAATTTCTAGAGCGGCTGCGGACTTTATCAGCGAGTGATAACAATTTAAGCTGATAATGAGTAACAACAATAATTTCCGTAGCACATGTTGTTCGTTTATAAATCACAATTGAAAGATTCGTCCCTCGATATATTATTTGAATTCGGATTTTCCTAATTTGAAGAATGAATGAAAACGAGGAGTTGTAATTCACTTGATTATTCGACTCGGGGAAGTCACCAGTCAAGTTTCCGAGGGAATAAATCAGAGCGCGAGAATCGTTTGGACCAGTTTCAATTTGGCACTGCGGTCAACCACGTTGCAAATACTGCATTCTCAAACATTCGTAGAAAAATTTTGCGTCCACTCGGGAACTCCCGGGAAAACATTACACGTGTAGTTACTTTTTCCGGGAAACACTCTCGCGTTGAATAATTTCAAACTTCACTCGTCATCCACTGAGATTTTCATTTTTTTGCTCGCACAATTATAACGGAGAAACGTTTACATTTATCCTTCTGCACGTGACAATAAAAATTTGTAAACATCAATCAGATTTTGAGACAAGTTAGCGATTCGTTTCTTGTGATTTAATTCCCTATTTTAAATTAAAATGAGAAGCGTGTTTTTTTAAGATTTTCTTTAAACGTCACTTCTATGTCAATCATCAATCAGATTTTGAGAAAAGTTAGAGATCGATGCGTTTCTTGTGATTTAATTCCCTATTTTAAATTAAAATGAGAAGCGTGTTTTTTTAAGATTTTCTTTAAACGTCACTTTTATGTCAATCATCAATCAGATTTTGAGAAAAGTTAGAGATCGATGCGTTTCTTGTGATTTAACTCCCTATTTTAAATTAAAATGAGAAGCCTGTTATTTAAGATTTTCTTTAAACGTCACTTTTACGTGCGCCTGTGTTTGTTCGATCTGTCAGAAACGAGAAATCTTAGAAAGAACAAATTTACATCACGCTATTCTCGTTGGAAAAATGGAGAACAAAAAATGGAAAACAATTGTTCATAATATTGCAAAAAAAATGAATAACAAAGGCCGAACGCGGTCACGTACAACACGCGACGCGGTAATACGTTCGAGCCGAGTGGTCGCTCGTGTTTGTCGAAGTTAAGTACGGGAGCGACTAAAGCTCGCGGCACGCGCTCGCGGATTATTCTCGTTTGGACCAGAAGAGACCGCGGTATCGCGAAACGTTCAATGTTTAACGCAAGCGCCTAACAAACTCGGCACGTACGATAAACTGGAATCACTCGGCGCGTGTCTCCGTCATTGTTACTTTTTGTTCCGATGTCGCTCTCCTTATTCTCGTACGCGAGATCTTAGGCATATCTGCAATAACCGCAGTACGTGCGCTCGAATACAAAGTAAGAGAAAACTTTAAGACCTCTTAGAATGAAATTAATTTTTCCTCCGGGATATCGCTCACCAAGTTGTGCAACAAATTGAATTCTATGTTGAGGATGTATAGAGCGTACAATCCCTGACAAAAGTGACTTTTTCGTAATGAATTGTTAAAATTTAATCTTTGTTTTTATTGTTAGAAAATTTAAATTTCATATTATGTTATTTACAATGATATTCGATACTTTGCTAACGTTTTATTAAGAATTTTCGTATTATTTATTGTTTAAACAATTAAAAAACAAAAGTTTCAGACAAACTTGTTTAAGGTGATGTTTAAGTGTTCTATATATCGTGCGAAATCAAACTTTGCTATTTTTTCTAAAAATAAACATTTATCGAGGAAAGAAAAGAACCACGATGTTATCTTTCTATCAAAGAACAATGTGTCTCTCTTGTTTTTTCTAAAACATCATAAATCTTTGAGAAAATAGCAAATCCGATTTACATCTGTCCCTCTCGCACTTGTATGGGTTAAACATCACCTTAAACTCGGTTTTTAACATTGTTTGTATATGTCAATTGCAGAAAAAAGATTTGAACAAAAATTTATGATTTGAATAATTTTTAGAAGGAAATTTGTGATTTTTCTATAAGAGACAACATGAAAATGGAACGACTTGAGAATTGAATATCTTTTGAACCACTCAGCCGATCATTTTCAAATTTGGAAGAGAATTTTTAAACAAATTCACAAATAATGTGCAAAAATTTCAGCAATTTTTTATGATTTTTTAAAAAGGGTCGATACATCCTTGAACTAAAGCTGAAATCTTCCCAAAAGGATCTTCTAAATTATTTTTTTTAGAACTTAAGTATTGAAAAATAGATTAATTCGAGATCTGCGTCACTAAATGAATAAAGGAAAAACAAGTCTGTTGAAGTGAATTATAAATACGACATTCAGTATTGGACGATTCAAATGTAAGAAAATCAAAGTAAGATTGAAAAAAAAGAGAGAGGGAATTTATATGTACAAATTCGAGGTAAAAAAAACTCATTGAATATCGAAAATCGAAAAAAAGTTTGTAAAATGTCGAAGTCACTAGGGATTTCTCTGGAGTAGAGCTAATTCGAGCTCGACTTGTGTGCTGGAAAAAATTTTAAAGGAGAACCTGCGTCGTTATGGTTAATGCTCCTAGGGTCAATAATTCAGGAGAGTCCGCAAACGCTAAGGAAATTTCCCCTTGTTTGGAAAAAAATGAAGAATCGTTTAATTATCCAGAGAGACTAAATCGATACTGTAACCGGAGGTAATGAGATTTCTCTCAGAGAAAACGCTCTGGAAAGTTTCACGAAAAAAATTAAATAAATGAATAAATAATATTTACCATACGAAAATTTGGTTGTTATACACACTTTGTTTGCGTAAAACGATCGTCTAGACATAAATATATCAGTGCAATCGTTTCTCGCTTCATGTTAGGAGAAAAAAAAAACAATTAGGAATAAAAATTGTCGATCGAACTGGCTCAGTGCACTATCTCGAATAATGGAAAAATTACGAGATTATTAGAAAAGTCACGAGTGACAGTCACGCGAGATTCAGGACACGAATTTACTTTGATAAATTTCTGGGACGAAGAATTATTTCGTGAAAAATTGCACGTAAGAAAAAATCAACCTCAATTGATAAACTATTTTTTGATCTACAGAAATGACTTGAAAAACATTTTTGACACTTCGTTTTTTATTCATGTATATGTTTACTTTATTCAATATTATGTAATCAATTATTCATTGTTTTTTTACCCGAAGGCTCGAAAATAATTATCGAAGAACGCTCGCAAGTTTTTATCCCCCCATCAATTATGATAATTCAATGAAGGAGAGATCACATATTTTTCCGACGATAAATCGAAGCGATGTCGAATAAAATAAATTACGAATAATAATGATAAGCGCAAATTCATCGATTTCATGCTGTGCATCGCGAATCGATTGAAGAAATGTAACGAACTTGTTCAAGGTCTGGTCTGGATTGCGTTCGCGGAATACGGAAATGAATTTTTTTCTGCAGGAAAGTTCGAGCGCCAAGTCTCATGGACCGAAAATTTTCCGAGTGGGTCAGGGCCAAGCGGGGTTGCGTCTCGTAAATTTATTATCGACACTCAGGACTGTGACTCGTTCAATAAAATAGGAAATAATCTTAAATTGCTTCGAGAGTATTCGACTTTTCAATTGAATAGATTGAGAGGAAAAATTCTATGGATTTTTTTATTAAATTTGCTCAAGGATTGTCCAAAGAGAGTTTTTATTTTCTTAGTAACTTCACTTTACGTACCATGAGAAAAGAATTTCGATAGGGACTGAAACATCCGCACGAAAACATTTCGTCATTAACGTCGTAAAAATTCTCGTCGCAATTTTCATTGTCACTGTCATCGAGCTCGTTTCTCATGATTTATTCAATTTTTTCGTACGACACAATTCAATCGAGAGTTTCGCAGCTACGTAATGAAAATTTATGCCATTCGTTTCTCACGATAATCACAAATATCACAATTTTTCTGTCACAAAAGCCGAATAAAGAATTTTCACTTAAAAATTGGAAAAAAGTACACAATATTACACATCGATAAGTTTATAAAAATAGAAATAAATATTTTAGGAGATTTTGTGCGTATAAATTTTGAGGACAAGAAAAATCAGTTCATCGTCTTCACTATTCGCGTGACGATAGCTACAAAGGAACTGAAGTAGTTTAGTGTACAAAACAGCTGTGTGGTTAGAACATCTGATAACGGAAAGGGCAAAGGCCGCGCACTATCCACGTGTGAGTTCGTGTTTTATCATTGGTCGCTTCTTCTCAATTTCTTTCGGTGTTTTAATGCACGAGGACAACAGGAGTAAGCTAATCGCGATTAGCAAAGGCTTCGAGAGACATTAAGTGGGGCTTCAAAGTACACAACGAGTGGGAAGTGATTATCGCCATCTATTTTTAAGGTCGCTGAGACAACTCTTGTAAACGATTCGTTCTTCCGATTATTTATAAGATTTCCAATCTTTAAACGGATCGAGATTCTTTCGAATTTCAATCGAGATTATTTTTTCTGATCCGAAATTTGTTGATTTCAATCGCACCGTTCATTATTTTTCTTCTCTTGAGAAGTTTGTTTTTATTGATATGAGACTTTTAATGGTTCGGACCGAGATCTGAGACTGCTAACGGTGGGTTTCATTTTTTTTTACTAAATGTAAAAAAATATTTACCTGCATATGGAGTAATTCGAGAATATCGTCAAGATTTCTTTTTTCCTATTTCTGAACTTCGATTTCATTTAATTTAATACATTTTTTAATAGTGTATCAATTTAGATGAAAATTTTCTTAATTTGACCGAACAAAATGAAAAATACTGCCATGATTCCAAAGTGATACTGAGATATCTGGACTTCAAAATCTCCAGACCCGAAGATTTGTATTATCTGCTCACAGCTCTTATCTGCTTTTATTGAACTTGCAAGAAATCCTTGAAGGCTTTTTTTACTCTTTTAATCAGATTTGATAGTATCAAGAAAAAATAAAGAACACAAAAATTTCGATTCCCTCAACAATAATTTGGGTTAGAAAAATTGAAGATCGAATAGTACAAAAAAAAATCAGCAAGTAAAAAAATGTTAGAAAAATAACTTTTATTGAACTTGCAAGAAATCCTTGAAGACTTTTTTTACTCTTTTAATCAGATTTGATAGTATCAAGGTAGAAAAAATGAAGAACACAAAAATTTCGATTCCCTCAACAATAATTCGGGTTAGAAAAATTGAAAATCGAATGGTACACAAAAAAATCAGCAAGTAAAAAATGTTTAAATCTTCTAAGAAATTCTTGAAAGCTTTTTTTACTCTTTTAATCAGATTTGATAGTATCAAGGTAGAAAAAATGAAGAACACAAAAATGAAGAACCCAAAAATTTCGATTCCCTCAACAATAATTCGGGTTAGAAAAATTGAAAATCGAATGGTACACAAAAAAATCAGCAAGTAAAAAATGTTTAAAAAAACTTTTATTGATCTTCTAAGAAATCCTTGAAGGCTTTTTTTACTCTTTTAATCAGATTTGATGGTATCAAGGTAGAAAAAATGAAGAACACAAAAATTTCGATTCCCTCAACAATAATTCAGGTTAGAAAAATTGAAGATCGAATAGTACACAAAAAAATCAGCAAGTAAAAAAATGTTAGATAAGGAAAATCCACTAAAAAAATGACGAGCGATGCTTTAATCCACAATCAAACCACACTAAAATGATAAATATTAACAGGGGCACCAAAAGTTAGGAAGACGAAAATAAATTTCTCAAAACGTTTTAAAGGCAATCGAGCGATGTTTTTCTATTCACCATAATTTTCCAGTAAGGCTCAGCCTCGTCATCGCAGTCGGTAACAAAAACATTTGGCACGTTCCTTGGTCTCGGGTGCGAAGGATCAAGGTAGATTTGAGTTTGCTGAAGAAAAGTCTGTTCGATATTTGCACTAAAATCCAGAAATTCTTTTATATTTTTCTTCAGTCTCGACAAACCGTTATCCTTGAAAAACTTGAACTAAAGTTACAAGATCTTTTGTCTCAGGTAAACGAAGAATCTTATTTCTTTCATTTCATTCTGACGTACGTGGATCTCAGTCGTTCTATCTCAGCCTCGTCTCTGCTCCAAATAAAGATTGACCGTGTTAAGAACCAATCCCAGAAGCGAATTACAAATTGCCAGTACTTCTGCCAAGCAGGAACCATTCCTATCGGTTGAACGTGGATCTTCTTCGACGAGCGGAACGATCACTCTTTCTCGAGCGATGAAAAAGCTCAAAATTATTTGCAACTCGTTATATAAACATTTTTTCGTACGAACGAAAAACACTCGAACACTTTCCAGCCTTTGACTTTCGATTAATGTTCACAATCATTTTTCTATCGTGAGGATTTAAAAATCACAAAAATTCCAAGAAACGTTAAAAAAAGTCTCCGAGGGAACAACTGACTCCTACGAATTGTCAAAATGGAAAGTGAAGATCATAAAATTCGTGCAAGACGATGGATTGAAGAATAATTGGAAAAAGGACGAAGTTGTCGCACTGACGAATTTCCAGATTTTTAAACCAGCAAAAGCGAAATTAACTCGTCCCCGTGGCACAAAAATAAGACTAAAAGAGCGAGGAAGACAGATTCGAGATGTGACGGAAGTTTTGAATACGTAAACGCGGTTACGGTTCGAGACGCCCGGCTCGTTCGATGCTGCACAGCTTGTCAGTCTTTTTGCTCGTACTTACGCTTCAACTCGGGAACGAGATAAATTTAGAAAGATCTGGCAACGACCCCGGTGCACGCGTCTTCGAGGCGGAACCACGCTGAAAATTTTCCGCGAATTTGTTTCCTCGAGTGTTTTGATTTGAAAATAATTCCTATCCACTCCAAAAATGAATCAAAGAATACATAAACGTCAAACGTGAAAGATTTGGAATGTCAAGAATAGAAAATCGTTGAGATTACTGTAGCATTGACTATATTTTGAGTATTACTTCTTCATAGTAATATTCAAAGAATATTCGAATGTTTGTTAATTAAAAAACTTGATGTATTTCATTATTGCAAACAATCGTGAATAAATTGAAAGATATTAAACATATCCAAATGTCATCAGGAATAATAATAAATTCAAAAAGAATTGGAATGTCAAGAATAGAGAATCGTTGAGATTACTGTAAAATTGACCATATATTTTGAGTATTACTTATTGATAGTAATGTTCAAAAAATATCCTATCCGACTGTTTGTTAATTAAAAAAGTTTATGTATTTAATTATTGCAAACAATCGTAAATAAATTGAAAGATATTAAACATATCCAAATGTCATTACGAATGATAATAAATTCAAAAAGAATTTAGAAGAAAAAAAATTTCATTTTTCAACTCACTCTTTTGGATGAACGGTAGAGTGAAGATGTGACCGGATCAACGAGAGCCGGTTGAACAGTGTTAATATCACCTATGTAGAATACTGGTCGACTGGTACTCCGAAGATCCTGATTACAATAGAAGAAAGTGTGTGAAACAAAAGTCTATAAAATAACGTTGGTTGAAAAGAATTTTGATTTTTTTTACCTGATAGCCATGTTCCAGTTCAGTGTAAGACATGTCAAAGGAACTCTCATTGAAACAGAAAAACTGTGCCTCGTTGAAAGAAAAATTTGCCCTTCACAATCCCAGTCCTCTGGAAAAAAAAATTTTATTACACAAAATTGAGCAACCTTACAAAGAATTCCGTACCCAAGTTTTGCAACAAATCCAACTAAATGTTCAAAGTATTTATTTTTATATAATCCCTGATCAAATTTTCCTTTCCAATACTAATAATAAAAAAAAAACATTACAAAAATTATAAAAACTTCAATAAAAGAATTCTAATAAAAATTACGTAAATAACGTCAAACTGACATTCCCCTGACGTTTACGATACGATAATTTTTTCAATTATGTACTATTGACTAATGGCTGGAAAAAATCAAGGTCGTCAACAATGTCTCGGATATCCACAGATGATGAATTCACGTATCCGGCGTCGAGGAGAGATAAATAAGACACTGCCGCAAATCCAAGCTGTATCGTGTGTCGCAGCGTATGTACATAAGAATCGGTCAATTATTTTCGCTAATCGATAACTGGGGCGCAGCATGGGACTGCGTATATACCATTAAAGAAAGAAACTAACCTGTTTGGTCAAAAATTTTTCGATATGAAAAAAAAATTAAAATATTATCATGCAGCAAGACAACAATATGTCACCTTGTTATTGTTGTAGTTATTATGTTACTGTTATTGATGTTTTATATCCTCATTGAGAAACGATTTCAAAGCACTTTTGTATTTTTCGCAGTAACTGACAAATTTTAACAAAAATTGTTATTTACGAATAAAATAAATATAATTTTTAGGTTGATCCAGATCAAAAGAAGATGTGAGTGTTTGGAATTAGAAAATCTAGCTCAGAAAAACAAAGAATTTATGTACATATCAAGACACAATAACACACTGTTGAACACATATATATTCTCGGTGAAACGTTGACACGTCAAGTAGGTATACGCAGGTTCGGCGGAGCATAAGTTGAGGGATTTTTTAGCGCGATCCTATTCAACGATTTTTCTCATTCAAAAAAATATGCGACGATTTTTCTGTTTTGGGATGGAAAAATGGAAATTTTTTACCATTTCCTTCTAAATACTTTGGAAAAATATAGAAAAATATTTCGTGATGGTCTAACTGCCGGTTTCGCGGATTTTCGAAAAGTAACTAAGCGATGACACCGCCAGAATTTGACGAAACTGAAGACGTGTATACATTCAATGCTATCTAATCTTAACCTCTGTGTTTCATGTTTCATCCCAGTAGTGTTTTGACAGATATAAATATGTAAGTTTTTTAAAATAAACCAATGTTTACATATAATAAAATATCGTCAAAAATTGAGACTTACAATTGATATGAATTAAAAATAAAATTTCGTTGCAGTCTAGATTTATTTAGCTTGACAGTTCTCTTTATCTTAGTTAAAAAATCACATTGCTTATCACTATTATTCACCGCCAGAATTTGACGAAACTGAAGACGTATACGTTCAATGCTATCTAAGCTTAACCTCTGTGTTTCATGTTTCATTCCAGTAGTGTTTTGACACATAAATATGTGAATTTTTTAGAATAAACCAATTTGTTCACATACAAAATATCCTAAAAAATGGAGACTTATAATTGATATGAACTTAAAATAAAATTTCGTTGCAGTCTAGATTTATTTACCTTGACAGTTCTCTTTATCTTATTTTAAAAAATCACATTGTTTAGAAATATATAGAAATAAAATTAGAAATAAATGTAATTTAATATTACTTACCGTGTTCAAATAGTTTAAATAAAGAATGTAAACATTTTACTATTTCCTTCTTACAGGCTATATTGGAAGGTTTCAATTCTCTGCTATGTCGTTGCAATCTGTGTTTTCAATATACATTCGCTTACAATCATTACACGAGGAGACTATGATAACTACACAGACATTAAAACATTCTCCCATGGGCCATGGATCTCAAAATTCCCAAAAAAAGGAGAAAAAACAAATAGATATAATGCTGACTATAATGAACGACATAAAAAATTAAACAGGTACCAGCGTAATCATTTACTTCCCATGAGATAGAAATTCAGCACATTTCGGTCAGATATCGCCCAAAAGAAACTCTCATTGGTTCCCCTCGCACTTGAGTTTCTATTATTTCAATGCACGAAACCTGCCTATGGATTCAGAAATGCAACAGTGAGAATCCGACTCTCTAGATAAGTGAGATGAAAAATAATTTTTTTTTTTTTCATGATAGAAATATTTTTCCCCACATTTTTTTATGAATTAGAAAATAAATATTGTTATTTTTTGTTTGTCTGACATTTATCAGCCAAAGCCTCATTTGTTACTACACATTACCAAAGAACAAGGATTCGTTATGGGAGCTTGACCCATCGGAGATTGACACACATTTGTGCACTCATGTGATCATCGGGTTTGCAAGTGTGCTGGACAATTTAATCCACCTTGAAGAAGTCAAATGGGTTGAGAAGAGCATCCGAGTTTTGAGAAATCGCAATCCTAGACTCAAGGTGATGCTGAGCATTGCTGGAATGTCTGAGGTGCAGGGCGGATTTCCTGAAATGGTGAAAAATGAGTCAAACAGAAAACGGTGAGGCCAAAAAATCCAAATAATATCCTACATTATATTCTCGTCCTGATATCTTGTTTTTTTTTACCATCTCACTTTTCTTTCTCTCTTGTATTTTCTATTATATCTCCAAGATTCGTAAAATCCAGTCTCGAAATAATTCAAGAATTGAATCTCGACGGTATCGATCTAGACTGGGAATTCCCAGCGTGGAGCAACGGCGACGAGAGGGAGAGAGGACTGTTCGTCAAGCTTCTTCAAGAAATGCGACGAGAACTCGATCTCGAGAAGAAAAATCTTCTCCTGTCCGTTGCGGTTGCGGCTCCAGTTTCGATAATTGACAAAAGTTACAATGTGCCTAATATCGCTAAGTAAAAATATTCCATTTCTCTTACAATGATACGCATAACTATTCGTTATATTTATCATTATATAAAAATTCTGGTTAATCGAAAATAATTCTAATTTCTTAGATACGTAGATTTTGTTTCCCTGATGTCGTACGATTACCATGCCTATGTTTGGTATATCGCAGTGACCGGCCACAACGCTCCTTTGTATCCTCATAACCAGGAGCCCGGATATGAGAGTACGTTGAATGTGAATTATTCAGCCGCGTACTGGATGTGGAAGGGAATGCCAAGGGAGAAGCTAATTATCGGCATCCCGACGTACGGACACAGTTTTACCCTGACAAATCCAGCTAATCACGGTCTCTCATCACCGACGAAGGGTTTTGGAAAATTAGGCGAGGCAGGTTTTGTCCGATACGTAGACGTCTGTCTCTTTCTTAAATACAACGCAACTCGGTGCTTCGATTTTGAATCCAAGGTCCCGTACGCTTTTAGCAATGACGAATGGATCTCGTACGACGACGAAGAAAGCATCGAGGAGAAGGTAAAATTAAGTTTAAAAAAAACCTCAAATCAATGGAATTTATGTTAAAATAAAAATCTTTTTGAACAGGCGATCTGGATAAAATCAGGAAACTTTGGTGGAGCAATGATATTTTCTCTGAACACGGATGATTGGAGTGGAAACTGCTTGGAAAGCGAGAAGAAAGTAACGTTTCCGCTAACTCGAGTAGTTCACAGAATTTTACGAAACGCGAGTCTCGAATAACAACGACTAATTAATAAGACTGATGATAGGAGAAATTATAATGGTAATAATAATAATAACCAATTATATTTGCATTATAATCAATAATTAATCAGTTCCGTAATCGTTAATTTAAACTGGGCGTTTTTCTGGAGTTCCACTGAATCTCGATGCTCGGCCACTTAGTCTGGAGGATCGTGAGCATAGGGTTACTATCCAGAATACACTTGACATTGCACTCGAGGAGAACAGCTTGTCCGATTTGATATTTAAGCCCGTTGTCAGGGTTGCTCCGGGCCAAGCCGTTGTAATGATACAGCGGGAATGTGTCAGGGCAGGTGCGAGGTTCCTCTGGAAAGAATTCATCCATGAACGCAGCCAAAAGTATTATACCGAGACTCTCACTGTCTAGTTTCTTCCTCATGATGTTGACACTGCGGGAAAAATGTCGATTTTTTTAGAAACAAATTGAAATAAAATAGTATATTGTGTGACTGGGGGTGAAACAAAACAATTTCAGACCAGAGTGAATGCTGCCTGCCAGTGAGAAGTGAGAACTGGCATCATTCGGTCTAAAATCGTTTTGTTTCATCCTGCGTCATACATTATATTTTTCATATAATTTGCATTAAGGAGGAATTGTACCTATTTTTAAAATGGTTAGAAAAAGTTCAAATTTTGTAGACGTGTTTGAAAACGGCTAAAAAATTCTTGTGCTATATTTGAGAATGATTCACTAAATGGTTTTAAAGTTATGGACTTTCAAACTTTATAAAATTTAACATTGTGTCTTATGGAAAATTCGTATAAATGTTCTAAACATAAACAAAAAAAGTTACAATCTCCACAAAATTTTGTTAATGTTTCATATGAGTGTTCAATGCTAATTCCAAAATTTAAACTTTCAAACTTTATAAAATTTAACATTGTGTCTTATGGAAAATTCGTATAAATGTTCT
>JAPYYX010000998.1:0-33281 GCA_030522605.1 Cremastinae sp. B BG-2022a
GCTATGTTAATTGATTTTTCGCTTTAGTTTTTGTTTAAATGTGTTTTTAAATCACCAAATATAATGTTCTTAACAAATAAAAGACTATTTGATATTAAATTTTATCAAAATTTGAAGTATTGTAAATTTTCACCAAATTTTTGGGGTACCCCATTTTGCCCTCCCCTCCCCTATTTTTCATCCAATCTTTGAAAAAAAAACTTATGAGCACAAACATTTTTTTAACGCTAAACTTAATATGAAATTAACGGTGTCACATAAGAAATCTAGTGCCGAAATACTTCTTTCAACTTTTTTTATAAAATTGATTGCCAAATGGCAAAAGAACATGTTTGCGAATTTTTTTGTTCTCAAAACTAGAATTTGCGAGGTTGGCACACGGGCTTGTAGCAAAAGCTGCACGTAAGAGCATTAGTATATAGTCAGAGAGAAAGAGAAAAACATATAAGATAGAGATGGTTGCTGGATGATGAAGGAGGCTCGAAACTCGCGGAAATCCGAATGTTGAGTCAGCGGGATTTTCCTTTCGCAGGTTCGTGCAGAATTGCTCCAAATGGAGAAGTCTACGGAAGAAAGAAACGAAATGAGAGAAGGAAAATGAGACAAAATGAAAAAATGAAAGGAAATTATTTTTTTTTTAATAAAATGAAGTGAAAATTGAAAATAAACGAAGAGAGTGAATCCAAAAACTGTAAAACAGAGATTAATGCCTTATAAAAAAGTAGGTGAATAAATAAAAATTAATTTATTATTCTTAAATATAATATAATAATAATGGTAATAATCTGATAAAAAGGAACATATGAAAAGAACAAGTAAATTAAGGACTTGGATGATTTAGATAAAGATTAGTAAAATAGAGGAAATAGTGGCAGACGCTGAAAGATTTGGGGAAGATTGCACGAGAGCAAGAAAGTTGGAGGACCGCTCGCCATCGAATGGTCGAATCCCGACCGTCCCCCTTTTTCTTCCACCACTCTCAGTTTGGTCACGCTTGAAAAGCTTGCTTTATCTGCCCTCGTAATTATTGTCGATCAAACCTCTCGGTGTCTCCTGGCGGAAAGTGCACGCGCGAGCAAAAGCTCGATCGATGTCTGCGCTTTATCTAAATGGAGCCCGATAAAGAGTCCAAGGTCGGAGGGGGGGGCTGAATTAAGAGAACTTTCTCGATGGGCAAGCGAAAAGAGGAAAAGGAGAGAAAGAAAAATTAAGAGAAAAGGCGAAAAGAATCTCAATTAATATGTAAATTCGAAGGTTCGTATGTCTGGTAGTTTTTTAGATTCTAATTAAACTGGTTCTGCGAAATTTGGTGAATACTCGGAGCTTTTCTAAATCAAAGTACAAGCAAATTTACGGGTTTCAATTTAAATAATAAAAATTCATGGGAAATATAAATATTTCAATTGTTTATTTGTACAAAAAAATATTGCTTTCGTTTCCCAATAATCATTGAATATTCAATGATATGTAAAGAAATTTTAATTTTGTAAAAATTATATTGTGCACTTGAAAAATAATTATTTTAGATTAAATTTTCAAAGGGAAATTCGATTTTACCATAAAATTGTATTGTCCGATTAAAAATACTCGCTAGAATTACGTTCGTTTATGATTACTATATTTTTGTCGGAAAAATTGAGAAGTACGAAAAAAAAGTATGTTCACGGAATACAGAAAAGCGATGGCGAGTCGCAGTAACTATCTAATCGGAAATGAAGAAAAGGAAGAAAAGATGGAAAGGGGGAAATAGGAAAAGAGAAAAATTGGAAGAAAAATAAGAGTGTGAGTGAAGGATGAAAAAACGAAAGAAAGGGATTTATTATCCGAGGATCGTGTAATTCTTCGAACCGGTTAATTAACTTTCAACCCTCGTAGATACGAGTCTTAATTTCTCCATTTTCTCGAGACATGACAGCCACGTCGATTCGATTCGAGGGTCACGAATTTATCTCGATTTATCTCCAATCCCCGGGGCTTATTAACCACTCGACCATTACGATAATTGTTCCCGTTACCAACTTACGAGTCTGAGTGCAATAATCCGGAAAAGCCTCTCTTCTAATACACTTTTGTCCCAAACACAATTTTTGCTAATTTTTTATTCAAGTGTAGCATTTTCCGAAATATCGCTATTGAATTTTTGGTAATTATAAACTTTAGCGACTTCTCCGAAAAACGGCTCCGGAATTTTTTTTTTTCATTTATCACTGTATAATGACATGAAAAATAATATTCAAGTGGGGGAGGCTGTTTTGAATTTTTTCGAAAAAAAAAAAAATTTCGAAAAAACCATTATTTTGAATTTTTATTTCAATTTATTTTTCAATGCCAGTAGTCGAATTTTTAAAAAAACTTTATCTTGAGTTTCTCAAAACCTCATTCTCATCGCTGTAGGGAATAGCAAATCTCTTAATTGTATATTTTTTGTGCTTTTATGAATTTTTTTTAATCATTTGATAATTTGATTTCACAGTTAAGTTTATTTCTCGCACTGGTCACTTTTGCACACCCTTTTCCCCTTTTACCTTCATAGGGATATTTTGTAACGATTTCCTTCCCTATACTTTCTCCTTACATTTCATGTTTTTTTTCCAGTGGCCGACGACTCTATTTGATTATGATTATAATCTTAATTTTATAAGTATTTCTGTGAGATCTTTGTTTACCTCTCTTGAATGTTTTTGCTCTTGTTTTCAAGACTCTTTTTTGTCGCTTCCGCGTCCTCGCTCCTGTTCGTCGTTGTCTTTACCTTCATCTCTAATTTGTCTATTATTCTGGAATTAACGGATTATTTCTGTTATTTCGAGGTTTATTTTTTCCCCCTTTGGGTCGTTACCCAGGTATATTACGAAATAAAAGTTTTGTGAATATTTTTACATATATTATGACACTAACGTCTCATTATACGAGGATAAACGTGCAAATTTACCCGCCTTGACTATATCTACCACTTTAGTTCTCCTATCTAACGTATTTTTTCTATTTTGATTTCTCCCTCCTTTTTTGTTAAATATAGAATAATGATTTGTTTCCGTTTCCGCTGTTAACGTGGAATTTCGGCCGATATTTCTAATTTTAGTCGCTGACTATTTTTTATTTCTATTCAAATTGACAGTTTTGTTTTCAAATTCGAGTAATTTT
The DNA here is from genome assembly GCA_030522605.1 of Cremastinae sp. B BG-2022a. NCBI lineage: Eukaryota > Metazoa > Arthropoda > Insecta > Hymenoptera > Ichneumonidae > Cremastinae sp. B BG-2022a. Next base: position 3,142 of record JAPYYX010000998.1, read on the forward strand.
ACGAGAATGTAAGGTAAAACTAAAGTTAAGATATTCTTCTAACACAAATCTTCCAGTTTTTACAGTAGTGAAATCACCAGCAACATGAATATAAAACATATATCCACAAAAATACTTTTTTTAGCTGTCTCATGACCAAGTCATCATTACAATAATTCTACAGATTTAATTTTGTGAAAAAGATTGCATTAATGATTTAATCGCTTAATTTTTATACACTTTAGCGATATTGTCTCGATGAATGAACGCCAGCGTCTCTAGTATTGTGACGTCATAAGGCAGGTTCGATAGAAATACCGCGGGAACTGGAACGTGCCACTGCACGAGTTCCGGACTTACAAGAATACGGAGAAAAAGAGACGAAAGGAGAAAGGCTCGGGTGCATAAAGCCGAGCGCTAGCTCAGAAAATCCAATCGTTTCCCAGATTCGCTCCATGGCATACAAGCTATTTCAATATTCCAAAATCTCTTCAAACCCTAAAAGCGGATTTCGGTGTCTGGTGGTTGCATCAAGCATCCCAATACATATACCTAGTTCTTAGAATCTGTGTCCGGTGGATACGTCGAGCATCCCCACCACGTCACACATCAATCTTTCGAAACAGCTGAGTAACTACTAAGGATTTTAAATATAGTTATCGCAAAAGTCTTGCATATAAGATCTAAGAAAAAGCTTTTGAGTATATGGATTTCAATCTGATTCTTTGTTCTGCATGGCAACAAATACATGAAAGCAGTATTTAGTCCAACTAATCAGTTTACAATTATTCTGCCACTACGAACCCTTCCGCCAACTATAACCAACTATACCAATAACCAACTATACCAACAAATAACCAACCATCGACATGTAATAACTTAACGGTCACATGAGGTCGAGTGGACTCCACGCAGAAAAACAGATCTCATTTGTGTTTTGTTTAATCTATTGACTTAAATGTTGCGAAACGCATTGTATAGCGGCCGAACAACGGCATACAATATATAGCAATAGATCCAATTCCCAAAACTCCTTCCGAACTTAAAGTAGCCGCACAGTTTGTCTAAGGTCAACTGGACCCCATGTGACCGCAAGGGGCTAGTAAGCTGTTTCCGCGAAATACGGTGGTGGACGGTGTCGTATGTCGGTTGGCTATCCTTGTAGCCCATGATTCTGACATACGATGTGGCTATACCGACGTATTGTGGAACCATCAACTGTAATGCGACGACTGTCTGCTGTCTACATTAATGGTCTCCAATTTTTGGAAGACCCGTGCATGCATTTCTGCCGAGTGATTTTTTGGCCTCGTCTACATTCATAAACAGAAAAACACTTCGAAGGGAAGCCTTCAATCTTGTCTCATTCGAAAATGAGGACAAAAGCAACGTATGCGAACACCGGTAAAACCCTTCCTCTTCTTTTTGTATCCAAGAACTCATGGAAACTCTTGAAGCCCCTTCGGGCATCAAGTTTTTCCGAGATGGCAACTCGTACATGTTGGATTTGACGGGTTTACCCGGTTTCTAAGAGGGAGAGCTCGGGTGAGCGCCAAACAGAGCTCGCCACTCGTGCCAACTCTCTACTATCCTATGCATAGACTTTGCTACGTGTTAACCAAGAGACTTTGAACGTCCGGAGGTAGACGTCGACGAAATACGAGGCCACAGGGTTGAAACTCCGGACTAAGGACGACTGACACCAGAAAATTGTCTAACGTCACCAAAGAGATAGGGAGAGTGAGGATAGAGAGAGAGAGAGAGTAGGAATATATATCTTGTATGAACTTCCGGTTTCTTTTTTCCCTGAGGACTGTGAGCGAAACCGCCTTGTAGTTAACTCTTTACAAGGCAATTTTTCGCTTCAGCCCTGCCTTAATTCTTGGCTGGTTAAACACGGTCCTCAATGAGCTTTTTTCTCCTCGAGCCTTAATATCTAAAGACGGGAAGTTATCTCGGCTGTCCCATCAAGCAAAACTACTCATCAAGCCGCGATACAGAGGTAGATAAAGGGCCGGGAGAAAAAAAGGATTAAAAGTGTCACTTGTGAATTAATTGGACGATGAATTTTGAAAGCGGTGCATTTTTCATCGCAAATTGCTTTGAAAGAGATTTAATTTCGTATCTGTACAATTTTAACAATTTTTTTCAAAATTCAACGCCGCTTTGTCACGAAATTCAACATTCATTCGGAGTGACATTTTTTTAGATTTTTTTGTCGGTTGCGTAGTTTTTTCGAGGATTTTTAATTCCATACAGCTATTGCAGCTGCATATCTACGGATCTTCGTTAATATTGGGTTCCAGGACACCCTGTAAATTACAGGAAAAATCGGGAAAACATTTGGCAAAATTTTTACCGTGCGAAGCGTTTGCGAAACAGTCGAGATAAGCCATAAAGAGATACAACGCTCCTTTCTCGGATCCAAAGAGGAGTAACGTCGACGTCGGATTGACGATGCCGGCGTAAGGAGGATTTGTCATCCGGACGTGACATGGCGCTAAAAAACTAGCTTTTCCCTCATGCTCTCCTTCGTCCTCTGCTTTCCGCCTTTCTCACGCCGTTTCGAAGATTCGTAACGTTTGCAAAGACTTACGGAGACAGGAATTGCAGTTCTCTTCTCAGTCAGTCTGATGCCAGTGATGTCTAGAGAATTTTCTTCAGAATTGTCGAGTGAGGACGGTGGGGATGGAAACACGCGCTCTGATTACAGAATTTTTTTTCCCTAGCGAATCATCTGCCAAATAGGGTTTTAACCTTGTCTTTAAATTTTAGTACTTTTCGATGGGTTACAAATTTTCGAAATGTTCGCATCGAAAGCTTTTTTCCACAAACTCGAGCTTTCGAGAGCTTTATTGACGTTCACGGGCTTTTGAGCTTGCGCGAGCTTTTGAGCTTTCGCGAGTATCTGAATTTAGATTCGTTAATTGATAATAATTATTGTACAAAACGACATTTTTAGTGATATTAAAACAATTGTTCCAGAGCTTTTTCAGGATAATATGTATAAATGCGTATGGAAATTGTAAACAAGTTTTATCACAAGATTTTGGGAAATAACTCCAAATATATGTTACCAAAAAACGTAACAAATCTGCATAAATTTTTCACTTTTCGTATGATTTCATGTTCAGCTTACACGTGGAAGAACTTTTGAACTTAATTTGCAAGCTAGAACTGCCTTAACAAACAATACTCCATTAAGGTTGCTGTAGTTATTTACTTTGACATAGTTCTCGTGTTACAGTATTGTATGAAAGTTTATTGTCGTAGTTGATGTTTACACCTCATTGTCAGCACCATAAAGTACCATTGCCTATGCCGATTCGCTGCAATTTTTTTTCTTCATTAAAACTGTCCCGAAATAATGATGAAAAGCTTCATTATGGAAAGATGTGTTGCAAGAAAGTGTCTCAACTGGAGTAGCAAAATGAGAAACGTAAGAATGCTGAAAGATTTTAGAACCTGACAATGATTTTTATGGCATACGATTTTAATAAAACATCGCAACGCTTTTCTAAAATTATTTACACCTTCAAATGATTTTCAAGGTCAGATAATTTTGCTAGAACTTGGGATGAAACATTTTTTCGATCCCAAAACAACGTGCTGTGATAATTGGTAAAGCTTGAATGGGGAGAAACAAAAAAGATGATCCTGTTTCTGGGTAAAGTGTTTGTAGGCCTAGGTCGTGAGGTTCCCCGAATAGCGTCGAATGGACAGATTGCTGTTAAAGAAGAAAGATAAAGAGGTCACGGATAACTTTCGGCTTTCCGACGACACCACCCTGAGAACTACCCTTCGGGCATCTCCCAGTAGGATTTATGTCCTTGGGCACGTTCCTCCCCTTCGCCCGTTGAAACTCCGTTATCTGGAGTAGTTCCTCTTTCTCTGTCTGGCTCATTCTCACCCCTCCACTCGCTCGCAGCTTCCCCGTAAGCACAGGACTGTTTCGACCCAGGCTATTTACTATCGTGCAGGCTTATTGCCGCTTTTTTCTCACGAAATTTTCCTCGTGAGCTTTTTTTCCATACAAGCTCGAGCTTACGAAGCTTTTTCTCATGATTTTTTGCCACTAGAGATTTTCATCGCGAGTTTTTCTCACGAGCTTTAGCTCTGCTCCGCTCTCCACCACGAGCTTTTACTTGAATATTTATTTGCACGTTTCTCATCGGAAGCATTTCCGCATGAGCTTTTTCAGGTGAGCTTTTTTCGTTTCAGATTTTTACCCTCGATCCGGTTTGATGGCAAACGCTTTCGGGTGAGCTTCATTTCCGAAGGTCTTGCTCATTTTTCACATCTTTTACTTTGATTTCACGCAGTTGCTTCTCAACTTCCGTTGACCCTTCGACTGATCGGCACAGTAATCTTTCGTCTGGCAATCTCTCTGAGCATAACTTTTTTTAAAAAGTAAAAAAGTACGTCGAGTAATGAAATAGTTGTTACAAAAACGATATGAAATCATTTTGTGACCAAGTAAAAAATATTTAAAAAATTTTGCATTGATTTCACTGTTAAAAATTGGTGGTATGGTGAATTCAAGTTTATATTTCATTAATTAAAAACTTTTCGTCTTACGACTACAATTACCCATACACGCAAATTTTCAATTCGATTTTTACGGCCTGTTCTTTGATTTTACGCAGTTGTCTTCAAACTTTCGTTGATTCTCCAATAAAGTGGCACAGATATCGTACGTCCCAAAATACCTCTGAACATTCTTTCTTCCTTAACTTTTCAGTGCTCTTCGGGGAGTCTCTTCGACTGTTTCGTCAGGCACAGAGGAAAGAAGAGAAAAAGCTCAACCCTTCTCGTATAGGCAAACGTCCCCCATGGGAACAGTCTCGGAATTCTTTAAATATGGATTTATCGGCCAACAGCTCGTTGCTTTTTTTCAACACCCACTTGAACGAAAAAAATCTCGATGGGCTTTTTTTTCCTCGAAAAATCTCATGCTGTGCTTTTTTTCTATCGTACACTCAACTCTCTTATTAAAAAACTGAAACGAATTTTTCAAATGTATAGTACGATTTTCCTTTGGGAACACATATCGACCTTTTGAAATCGAATCCGTTTTTTACCCTTCAAAGCTTTCATCTAGGACATTTCACTTCTAGTTTATTCTACTGAAAAAAGCTCTTCGAATTTATTTTTAGAAATCTTTTTGAAGCTTTTCTTCTCAAAAAATCTTTTCCAAGCTGTTCGAAGCTTTTTTAGATTCAGCTCTAGCGAAATTTTGTAAAAATAATTATAATTTGGGACTTAATGAAAGATCAATCGATTCGAAAATAGCTTTTTCCAAAATCTTTTGAAGTTTATTTTAAAAGCAACATTCCTCAGAGCTTTTTTAGGGCTATACTTATCGAAATTTTATGGAAATAATCGCATTTTTAGATTTGATGACGAATTAATCGATTCAGAAGTGACTTTTTTGAAGATTTTTCAAAGCTGTATCTTTTAAAAGAAACATCCCCTGAAGCTTTTTTAGGATTCCTTTGCAAAATTTTCTGGAAATAACTCCATCTTCGAATTCGATGAAGGATCAATCGATTCGGAAGTAGTGCTGTATTTATTGCCTGGATTTCTATCTTCTCAGTGATAGGCAAAGCTGGAGGAGTTGGAAGAAGGAAGGATAAATATCCGGCGGATCGGTCTTGGTAAGCCGGTCCATCGATTTCGCTATTCCAGGACTCCCTTTCCTTTTACTCTCTTGTCAGACAATACGTATACATTTTACCCAATTCGTATACCCTCCCGCGAGGAGTTCAATATTTCTGTATCCGGAATCGTATATTCTGCACTCTAAGGATTTTTTGTCTAGGCCTCCCTCGCCTATTTCACTGGCCGGTATGCTTCAGTCAAACGCTTTCTGAACCGTTTATCGAGCTTTTCTTCAATTTCTGGTATATTCTTGAAGCTTCGGTCAGGCCAATGCCGAATTTTTCTATTCTTTGAGAACGTCGTGCAGCTATATTTACTAGTAGATTGATATTAGTTTGAAAATTTTTTTAAATCTCAAACGCGAAAAACAAGAAAATTTTCGTAAAATTGCAAAATCATAATTGGAATCTAAAATTTTTTACTACCATAAAATGTTCGAAATATATTTTTTTTTCGTTTCGCATATAGTACGGAAGTTTCAATCATGGTTTCATTGTTTTTCGAGCTTCCGACGTCTGGAAAACTGATGCAAGCGAAAACAGTACGAGTCTTCCTTGAATTTCTCCCTGAATCATAAAGCCGAGTGCAAGAGGAATTGAGGCATATATTTCGAACATGACTCTCCCATATCCCTTCGATGTATCTTTTTCTTCATATTTATTCTGCTTTTGTATTCATCAATCTCCTTTTATTCTGCACCCTTCATCCCTTAAAAATAAAAAATAAAAAGCTTCGAGCGCTTCAAATTTGAAGGTTGCTTTTGTTTCCATTTATTCTTCCATGGTTTGTGTGCATTTTCCAACCCTCAAGAACATACTAAAAACAAAATGATGAATAGTAAAAAAAAGTTTTCACGCGTTTTATCTTCTATCAACATACTTCTTAAATATTTTTCTGTTCGAAAAAATTAAATTAACATTTATTTACTTTCATTTTTGATTGATCAAAATCGAAGATTTGAGTAATTTCCTACAAAAGCGAAGATAGTTGTGATAAAACTAATAATGTTAATAATCATCATACGTTGTATGAATGTTTTTAGTAACAAATTTTTACAACTCGATTTGCTTTCAATCATTTCATGATTTCAATCATTATTCACAGTTGTCCGATTATTATCCCAAATTTTAATACTGAATTCCTGCGTTTTAGAGCACTCTGTTTCTCGAATTCACAATTCAAGATTAAAACAACCCTGAGTTTTGAAAATTATAATAATAAAAATGAAATATTTAGCCTGGACATAAGAACCTCTATTCTTCTTTTTATTATTACTCCCCGTCAAAATTTCTGAAGCTTTTCCCTCCCCCATCTGGGAAAAAACAAAAAATTCCGTTGAGCAGACACTGCCTCTCTGGAAATTTTCCTCTCTTTGGAATAAGAGAGAAAAAAAAGAAAAAAAGGGGAATTTATCGCGGTATATATCCCCCACGTGACTGCAGATAGGCTTTGGCTTACCGCGAGCTTTAAGCTTTTTCATCCCCCTCGTTTCCTCTTTCTTCATCTGGTCCTCTCTCCATCTCCTTCTTTTCCCTATTTTTCCTTTTTTTGTTCAACTCTCTACAGGTATATTCTGTATATTTTATGCGTAATATCGTATTCATACAGGGTGTCTTGAAATTTGAGATCTATATCGAGTAAGCAAATTCGTAGGAGATCATGACGTAAAAATTTCGTAAATATTTTTTAGCCGAGTGCTGAAAATTTCTTCAAAGATTTTTTCCACTCTTGACTTGACTTTTTTATTTAATTATTCGAAGTTTTTTTGTGATTAATCGTCTGCGTTAAATGTGGGAGTTTCACTGCTTGAAGCTCTGCTGTGAAAAAGCTTTATGCTTTGTCATCCCTTTTGTTTTCGCATTTATTCTTCATTCTTTGTTTTGTTCAACTCTCCGAAATTCTGTTCAACATTTTATACGGAATATGATATTTATACTGGTTGTTTCAAATTTAAGTTCTGTATTAAGGTGGTGCTTAACCCATACGAGTGCGAGAGGGATAGTTGCAAAACGGGTTTGCTATTTTATCAGGGGTTTTTGGTATTGTTGAAAAATAAGCGAATCACTTTACTCTTTGGTAAAAAGAGAGCGAAGTGGTTCTTTTTTTTCTTCGAAAATTTTTTGTTTTTGGAGAAAATAGCAAAATTTGATTTCGCGCGATATAGGAGACTTAAACATCATCAAGTTGATAAATTCCTTATAGAAAAATTATGAACAGAAGGGTACTTGAAAATTTTCCGAAATATAAATTGATCCTGAAAATATATATCGACGATTGAAGTTACCCAATGAGCTTGCAATAGGTAACTAAGTCAAATTTCGTTAACAGATTTTTTCAATTTTCAATGTCTCTGCTCCAGACGATGGTTCGCAATCGTTAAATGTTTGATCTGAAACTCGTAATTTTATTCAAATATGTCTTAATCTAGATAAAACTGTATTTAAAAAAGTCTGTACCTTGACGATGAATTATTTGAAATTCATAAATTTCCGATTTCCAGTCAATAGAAATTTCAATAACCCGTGTAGAATCACCAAAAATGCAAATAAATTAAAATGATATATAATTTAACTTAATATTTGGTTGGATTCACCCATTTATTTTCTCAGTGTAAAAACTTATTGATCATATAAATTTTTCATTCAAAATCTCTAGAGTACTAAACCATTAATTTTTCGTTGATTCGAATAATAAAAAATAGTATTTTCGAAAATTTTGCAAATGTCAAAGCCGAGTAGTGAATGCCTGTACCATCATAAGAGCAGGATATCGATTGACCTGAGCTATTATGTGATTGGTGACTCGTGACTGGTAATTTGGATAGGACACCCTATATATGGCCACTCTCGTAGGATTGCACGCTCTATTACTCGCATCTTCCTGGTACTGTAACCCGGCATCATCATCCTGCTCATTCCACCTCTTTTTCTCTTCTCTCTCTCTCTCTCTTAGTCTACCGACCCGCGAGAATAAATATTATGAAGACAAAAGATTCCAATGTTTTCTCTCCTAAAATACGTGACACTTTTATTCTCCTGTGACAGGCTAAAGAGTTCTTAGTTTCGAAGAATAAGAATATAAAAACGAGAGATGAAAATTCACAAGTTTATTTTCTTCTTCGAATCGTTCTATAAATGTTTACGAGCTTCATCAGCAGCGACAACTATTCTTACGTGAAATGATTCTGCGACAGAAACGATTCTCAAGCGGAAGAAAATTGCAAAAAAAAACATCTCTCGCGCTGGAGAAAACAAAAAAAAAAATTTACGGAACGAATTGGATGAAAAAAATGAGGGTCATTATTTTTCTGCAATTCCGTTCTTTCCTCGACACGGAGGGATGATAATCTCGACGTCGCTCAATTCTCATTGGTGCCAGGACGGAATAAAAAAAAGGAACGGAAAAATAAATTCTCTTTCCCGGGCCTCCTTTTTCTGCTTTTCTGGGAAGATTGCACGATTCCTCTCGTGGCCCATTGCTCGCACTCTAATCCTTCAGCCTCGATGGAGCTTTTCCTTTTTTTGTTACCTATATACCGATAAAAAACACAAGGAATATTCCCTTTCCTTTTTTCGTCTCAAAACACCAGGACTCGCGCTCTTTCAATCAAAATATAGTTCAAATTCGGCTTCATAAATAAATAATAAATAATCATATAGTGATGAATAATTTTTATGAGGAAAAAATGTTATATTTCGTTACCATTTATGTCCTTCAATTTTTAAATAAAAAATATTATCGTAATAATTTTATATAAAATGCATCAATTTACGAGCGTTAGAATATCTTAATTAGTAAGAGATATTTGTATATTATTTAGTTTATATTATATAGGTAATGTATATATATGAGTAAGTATATATTGTATGCTATATATTCTAATGATATGCGAATGTGATATGCTCAGCCGGAACACTATATCCGAAACATTGATCAAACGTAACCCCAAACGTTGAAACAGGATCGGCGCCTCCCCTGATGAACTAAATTAGAAGTTTCCATTTAAAATCGATACCACGAGTAAATTAATAACTTCCTTGTTTTTTGTTTAATTATCTGTATAAATTAGTACCGAGTCGATTTTTAAGTTATAAAGTATGAAAGTGATCCCAGGCTCAGTCTAAAATATTAAACTTCCGTTTTTTTAAACTTCTGATTAGCTCACTTAAGCGCCTGCTGATAATTTTAACGAATACATGAGACGCAAAAGTTTCTCACTTTTCAATATTACACAAAAGTACCCAATAATCGTTATAAATCCAGAAGAAGTAAAAGTATTCTAACAGCTCTGTCTTAGGTCCCAATTAAAAATTTTTAGTCGTTAATTTTTTATGCTCGAACAGTGACAAGTAGAAAAATATCTGAGGTTTGAAAATTCTATTTTTTTAAAGCTTTCTTTTTTTCGATCTCTGCTCTCTCTCTCTCTTACTCTCTTTCTCAGTCTTTTTGGCTCTTAGCAACTTTAAACCCTTCCACGGTGGATTCCCCCGGTGGATAAACTTTCCCGTCTGGAGAGATTCCAAATTTAACGTTATAGAGCCGAGGAAAAAGAAGAGACAGATTAAGAGAGTAAGGTATAACAAAGACTTTTCCCTCTCTTTCTTTCTTTCTCTCTCTCTCTCTTTCTCTCTCCTTGGCCATTTCAGTACACAATGTCCCGAACGAGAGCTTTTGCTGAAAATTCGCTTTATCGTTTCGACTTAGCATAAAAGAATGAACAAATTTACCAAGGGGTCTAAGAAATTATTTCTTTGGTTTTCCAATTTATTCTCCCGAGAGATCGACGAAGATTCGGTCGGTGAATTGCACAAAATGAAGCGTAAGACAAAAGTTTGAATACAAATTGAAAAAAGCTTCAAAAGATTGGAAAAAAAGTTTCAAAAGCTTGAAAATGGCAATAGTCATTTCAAAAATGTAAAGAGATTTTTCGATAAGCCCGAAAAGCTCTTTCACGAACAGACTCGTGGGGTTTTTTGAAGCTTTTTGAGCTTTAAATGTCGACAGTCTCGTCGAGAATGTAAAAAGATCTTTCGATAAGTTTAAAAGGTTTTTAAGGAAAACAAATGTTGAGCTTTTCCAAAAAGCTCTTTCGCAAATAGCGGGCTCAGTCTCGGAGGTTTATGAAGTAGATGTGAGATAAAAAGAGGGAAATTCCTGGTACACGTTCCCCATGATGCTGTCTTATCACCATGCTTTCATCCCTTAAATCTCCATGAATAATCGTTTCCCTGTTGGATAGGCATTGCAGAGTGAAGCAATTTAATAACCTTTCGTGTGTTCGGTTGACGAAACCTCCGAGACATTCCTGGCCCGTTTCCCGAGTGGGAAAATTCTCTTGAATGTGCCACAGCGATGCTACCATTATTTTCTCGACAACGAGCGCGGAAGCCCGGAATAGAAGGGATGGGGAAGAACGGAGACAGAAAGAATCGAGACTAGATGAAGTGTTTCGTGATCCACGTCCAAAGACAACTGGAAAACATCAGAAGTGGGTCATTGACCGATGATCGTCTTTGAGATTTTACCTAGACAATCGAAAAATGAGACATCACAAATGAAAGAATAGAATGACACTTATAGTACATTGCTTTAAAAAAGCTTCATTTTTTACAACATAGGGACACCTGAAACTGCTTAATATGGAAAAAAGCTTTCTAGTTTGGACGAGCTTTTTAATTAGTCAAAAGCATTTCACATTTTCCAAAACCTGGTTTCAAGTTATTTTCACATTAAATCTTGTGCTTGCATCTATTTTATATGCTTATGAACTTTTGGAAGCTCGAATTTAATCTTCATCGATGAAATCTTCCGTTTTATTCTGATGAGAAAAAAATAGTAGAAAAAAGCACAAATCCACTGTTTGGGGTGTTTTGATCCTAAAAAAAGCGCGGACAAAGCCATCGGGAAATTCGCCAATGAAGCGAGGGCTTACAATTGCGGAACAAAATGAGGATCCCAAAAGCTCTTATACCCTCAAACTGGAGTCAGTCGTCTTTTTTTCCACCGAGCTTTTATACATAAATTCATCGAAATCCAGTCACGTCGAGCAATCGTTGTCGCTCCGTTTTTTCTTCGCACTATTTTCTCCCTTTCCGATCGTCGTGGAATCCTCCAGGATCCTTTGGAAGTCTTGTCTCCCTTCGAACGTCTTGTCTCTAGAAAAAAAAAACAAGTAGACACCCCTCTCGAAGAATCGAAGCTTTTACTTCTTTCCTTTTCTGTCTCGCCTTTTTCCTCTTTTCTCGTTCTCACCCCTCATGACAGCACAGCCCAACATTAGAATGTTCAATTCTTTTTTACGGCATCAGAACATTTAACTTTACCATTAAGGCGCATGTGTTATTCTGAGCGGGGATATCGTCAGCGAATGGGAGAGAACAGAAAAACGATTTCGCATGGCTTGCAAAAAGCTCGATCAGTTTCGACGGCCCACGTCTCTATTTCGGCCGTGTCTCGGCGAGGGTGGAAATACGCTTTTTACGTCTCCACGTATCCAATGCACAAAGACATGCGGAGCTTCTGAAAAGCTCGATACGTCTATCAGCATCTAACTGTCATTTGTCCCTTTTCATCTTCTTTTCCGCTATCTTTTAGGTTATTATGGTGGTCATTGTTCTGTAAAAACGATCATTCGGTTTAACGGCATCTAGTCCAACTTAATTGTCCTCGGTTCTCTTTTGGTTTTATTAGCAATTTGTATTTGTTTGTACCCTAAATTTGATTTGTAACTATTTCTTGAAAATTTTTTACATGAACACAATTTTAAATCGTGATTCAAATTTTTTATATTTTAGTACAGGATCTCTTGTCGATTGTCGCTGCTTTATAACTTTCATAAATGTATTCTTACCGTGGTATGTATAACGAAGAAAAAAAGTCAATGCTCGTCTCGCTTTTGTTTTCAACTCCTGCATCTCGAAAGTTCTGTTGATCGAATGACGATGATAAAGTACAAAAGGTAAAATGGAGCACAAGAGCAAGGAAGGGAGAGAACGAAGAGCTAAAAACCAAAATGAGAGCCCGTTCTTATTACGATTCTCTGAAAGTGAAGTAAAGCTCGGTGGAACGTGACGAAATGGCATATAGAAAGAAAAGCACTAAACGAGCAAAAGCAAGAGACGAAGCATTTGAAAACATGTTCTCCGATTACCAGACTAATTGATGCACTATTTAATTATATCTTGTTTAAGGTGTTCCGAAACAGATAATAACAGACGACACGAAAAGTGATCAGAATTAAATAAAAACTGGAAACAATGTCCGTACTTTTTAAATAAATGAATATGAATTCCTAAAAATGTTTGTCCTCGTAGATATTGAGTTATTGAAGAATAATTTCCGTTCTTATAGTTTGAGTCTACCGCTAAAAAAATAGTGTTGAGATATTTAAAAACACCCCTGAAAAATCTTATGACGTTCTGATCATAATGGCTTACATACTGAAACATCTCAAATAATACTAGACAGATATGAAAAACGTAACGTATGAATGAATGAATAAAATTTTGTCGTACCATGAATATGCCTTGGCTAAATATAGAGTGACAGAGAGAGAGAGAGACAAGCGACTCTCAAGTTGTGAATCAACAACTCTTTCCTCACCACATGGTGCATCTTGTGATGCAGCACAAATGATGTTTGTCTCGTGTATAATCCAGTGTCGATAGAGAGCAGCGAACGAGAAAAGCTCAGAGAACATGCATAAAGGTTTGTATACACATGGATGACGCAAGAGTGTTGAAGAAGTTCAGAAAGGGACTTGAGAAGCTTCAGATGGGGTGTGAGGAGGTGAAAATTGTAGGGATAATCTTAGAGGGATGATGAGAAGGTCCATAGAAGGGAATGAATAGGGTTGAAAATAATAGGAAGAATTTTTAGGCGAGGAAAGGACTTAAAAGCGTTTAAGGGGAGGAAGAAGGGTTTCGGGACGCAAAAGGGGTAGAAGAGAGCACGAGGGGGTTGAAGATGTTGGTGGGAATTGTAGGTGCTCTGGAGAGATAGAAAAAGAGGAGAACAGAGTTTGCGGGGACGCGGAAAGGATGGTGTGGAGGACTTCGAAGAGCCCGGAAGGGCAGAAAAGGGTTGGAACGAGTTCGAGGGGGTTGAAAAAGGGGGTAGGTAGCTCTCGCGGTGAGCCAACACGAATTTTGTGGTGTATCTCGAATTGATGGTGGAGTGAGGCTCGAGACGTATGTGAAAGGGTTGGAGGAGGGGCAAGATCGAAAGGGCGCTTTTAGTTTGAACGAGAGGCTATATATCGAGTGGAGACCGCAGGAGGAACTTGTACTTGGATGAGAGCGAGGGTCCTCGTTACAAAGTATTAATACGTGAGAAGACGACGAGAAAATGAGAGGGACAAAACGAGAAAGAGAGAGGGTGGATACAGAAAATGAGAAAGGAAATAGACAAATATATACCGGGTGTCAAAATAAGGGATGAAAGTTCTAGAAGATAATGTTAAACAAATTATACTTATATGAGAGCAATTATTTCGTTATCTTTGGATCTGAGTTGATCCTGAGAAGTTATTGACATAAATTCAATGAATCAGCGTGGTACAACATTGTGACGTAACAATGTCACGTGATTTCAGTGCCCGCGATTGGTTCGTGTCATTCGCTCGATAACTCGCGATTGGGTGGTCGCGTATACAATTGCTACGGGACTTTTCGTCTCGAAATTTTTTCAAATATCTTATTTTATTATTTTTAATTTCATATTCTAGGACACTCTGTATCGAAGAGAGTCACGCTTTGTTTGTTCGACTCAATTCCTTCTGGGACGTGGGAAATCGACTATTACGAAGGAAAGAGACGAGAACTCCGGGGTTCGTTTCGAGATAGAGTTAAATCGAAGTGAGAGTGATGAGTTTCTTCCCTGTTTCGAGTTCTATATGCTTGATTCCATCCCCGTCGAATTTCACGAAGCCTTTCAGATTGGCGCAATTTTGAGAAGAAACAAAAAAGTCATTTAGAAATGGGTTCAATTTGTTTCACAAAATGTTGAGGGCAATCGCTCCTTATTCCGGCCACTTCTATTTTTCAATGTTTTTCATTGTTCAATTTTATTCTTAACTTTTTATATTTATTTATTGTTAAATTTATTCCACACATTCCAGATAGCTTACTAAAAAAACTACAACTCAACGTATTTTGAATTTTCTAAAAATTTTCAAAATACTTTATCATCTCAAAAGGCCGAGATTTAGGGCGTGCATCTGTACATGTTTTTTTTTGAAATTCAGTATTATCGGAATAATGAAGAAAAAACAAATGAAATAAAAAAAGGTTCTAAAAAATCATAAAAGAAGAAAGGGAAAATTGACAGAGAACGTAAAAAAGACACTGAATTTTCAGCTGGAAAAAACGATGCAGAGAGAAAAAAAATGTGCACCATTTCTCCTGTTATCTGAGTCTGGCTGACTGGCTCCATGGCTGATCAGTTTCTCATCTTGTCTCAAGGGTGATTTCCTCGTTGATTTTCATAGTGGAAGCGAATGAACTATATCAAATTTAACCAGGATTGAACTCGCGAAATTTCTCGACCCGCTACCCACGAGATAAAAAACTTCGAAATCTCAAGTTTAATCACTTGTGAATTATCGGTTTTCCCTTATCTCAAAAATATTTAAGGATTCACATTAAAAATAAAATTTTCATACAGATTACGATAAATATACATTAATATTTCTAGATACATATTTGTATTTGTATTTCGTTAATATAATGTCTCTTTTCACAATTAGAATGAAAAATATTTTTTACTAAAAACGTCATTAAAATTTTTTTTCTTAAATATCGACTCTATAAAAAGATGTATCCGACAGAATTTTTTTTTAAAGATAAGAAATAGAAAAATACAGAAAGAAAGAGAGAAACGGTAAAAAAAAGATCGTAACTTTTGACTCGGAAGTCTCTGAAAGCTTTCCATTTTTTTTCCCTTTTTCTCAAAGCGAAAATACATAAAGTTATAAAGATATAAATAGGGTGAGGTACCGTCTCATATTACGAAGGTAGGAAAATACTTTACGAGGACATAAGACGACAGAGGAAACGCATCGCATAAGCCCTCGCGCGACTTTTCACGATGATCGTGAAATTTCCAAGGATTCCGAGGGAGAACGCTCTTTTATGCATCTGGGAAAATTTTCTCTCTCTCTCTCTCTCTCATCTTCTTTCTTTCTGTTATAAAATAATCGTTTTATACTTACAATAAAACGAAATGTCAAGATCTTTATAACTCTGATCTCTCTCTCTCTCTCTCACACACACTCTGTCTATCTATCTGTCTCTGTACACTCGGGAATGCAGATTCAAAGTTTCACATCGTTAAAATCGCGACGCTTTACCCCGGAGCATTTCCAGATTCGAACTTTCATCCCGCGAGGCAGATAAGGCCAACTAATTGATTTGCGAAACCTGACGAGACTTCGCGATTTCGAGCTCTTGCAATTTTAAACTATACGTGATTTTGGGATCAACAATAGTTCAAATATTTTTATATTTCTGCCTCAAAGTTTTGTTTAATTAAATATAGATAAAATGATGCTCGTACGTATAAAATGAGATTACTTTTTTTGCGATTTTGCAAATTTGGGTATTTTGTGATCGAAGCCTTTGGAAATATCAGAATTTGATTGTTTATTTTTAATAAAAATCATAATATGATAAAAATAGTAATGAAAATTACGACACTGGAAGAATTGAGTTTTTATTGGATCTGTAATTTGTGGTGCTTTTGATTCAGAAATGATTCGACACAAATAATTATCAAGAATTTCGTTAAGGAGGAATCGGAGATATTTTTAAAATGCTAAACAAAAGTTCGAATTTTGTGGATTTGTTCGAAAACGGCTAAAAAATCCTTGTGCCAAATTTGAGTATGATTCACTTATAATGGTTTCAAATTTATGAACTCTCAAACTTTATAAAATTTAACATTGTGTCTGATGTAAAATTCGTATAAATCTTCTAAACATAAACAAAAAACGTACCATCTCCGTAAAATTTTTTTTATGTTTCATATGAGTGTTCAATGCTAATTCCAAAATTTGAAAGCATTTCATTTGATTTTTCCATTTCAATTGTTTAAACAATGTTAATTTTTGAAATCGTTCAATTAATAATCGGAAGTTGTTAATCGCTATTGTAGCTGATCCACAAAAAATTCAGAACCCTTTCAAAAGACTAGAAAGTCAAAAATTTGCAAAATTTCCGTTCTAAACATACTTTAGACATGGATTGTACCTCTAATTCCTTTTTGGACCATACGCAGATGTATTTGGAAATACAAAATATTTTTCTGAAAACGACAAAAGATATAAATAACAATAAAAATCCTTTATGTTCGAAAAATATGTACTTTTTGTACACATTGTACTTTCACGTGGTTCACTCTTGACTGACTTCGAGGACGTGTAAGATTTTCGGTAAGCCATGGAAAGGGATGGTCTTATGTAAGAAAAAGAGACACGAGTTTGCACTTTGTATGGCGAATGCAAAATTTCACGAGATAAAGCAGAGCACGGTAACAGCAGTCGCGATTTGCAAAATAAGACAATTAATTACGGGACGTTGCGCGAACATGCGTGACAACAGCCTGGTACGAATGCCGAGTATCACAAACATTCACACGTTGCTGCAGTACCGCGAATGAGGAGAAACCCTGAGTCCCCCACGAAAGACAATGGGAAAGAGTTAAGAGATGAACAAAGTAGCTCGTCTTCCAAGCCGCAAAGGGAGTGGAAAATCCACTGCAAACTCAGTCACGAACAGAAGTCATCTTGAAAGTAACATTTTCGAGTCACATACAGATTGGAATCATTGTCTACATTTTCGTATGTATTTGTGCACGGAGCGTCTCGAAAGACTCGAGGGCATTTTTTTTTTGAGTAAAACCATTCTGTACAATTTCCGAGAAAAATGAAACGAATGCATATGGGGATTTTTATGGAACGTCGACGTCAACAGATGGAAATTTAAGTTTGAAATATGAAACATCTAAATTTCTATTTCGATTAAACTGATGGACATTTTGAAAAGATGTCCCTTCACGATCTATTTTTGTGAATTTCAATGTTGGAATATACAAATTTCGTACAGAATCTTATATGACGTGGTGATGATATCCTTTTGTAATTGAAAGTTACGTATATTTAACGAAGTGATATGTATGAAATTTTTTGATCGTCTCCTAAATAAAAAATTGAAGATTCTTTTAGAGACAGAAAAAACGAGTGTTAATAAATTATTTTTTGAAAAAATATACGATTTAATACGAAAAGATGTGAAAATCTCATGCAATAACTGTTGACGCCATGAAATCTCATCTTAAATGTCACCTTAAGGTATTGCTTGCGTCACAAAGTTTTCCGCAGATTTCACTGAAAACATTATTTGATGCCATATGCACATGTGTGTAAAATTTCAGGGCTGTTACCAATTGAAAAATCAAGATAATTATTCTTGAAAATCGTAACTTCTCGCGACCTCCCATAAGAGCCCGTGTTAAATATATTGCGATATTAACGACGATTATCACGATTTTTAGGTCGGTGAGGCCGCTGTTTAAATTGTACACCCATTTTTATGTAACATCAAAGAAGCTTCAATTAATTTTTTAGAAAAATCTGAATATAAAAATTTATGTGATTTTGTTTATTATTGAATAACAAATAAACTTTATGCAGGATCAATTTGAATTTTGAGTATGTTGTTCTTTAATTGATTTGCAATAACTTTTCCCGATAGACTTAAATGCTCAGTGCACTTGGAATATGAGAAAAACGAGAACAAAGCATTTCAATAATCCCCTCACGCAAGGAATACCTTAAATATTATTCTCTGACAATTTTTCGACAGTACACATTTATAGCTTTCAGTGGAATAACTAAATAAATTCCTGTACCTAAAAATTATAAAATAGCTTTAAAAAAATAACACTCGGATAGTGAACATTTGATTAACTCCCTTAAATCAATATTTATCAGATTTATCTTGATAATTTTTATCTTAATAAGAGGTTCCATATTATATGAAATAAAAAAGTTTCCACATTTTTCTTTTCATCCAAACAAATATATTAAAGTCATTCTTCAAATTTAGCTGCTATTTTTACTTTGATCTCTTTTAAAAAATAACGTTATTCTGGTTTGAACCACAAATTCTATTTTTTTCTCGTTTATCGCCCATTGTGTCGCCTCCAGATAAAAAGCCCGGGCGGATTTTTCAAATTACGCGCGATCATGATTTTTTTATTGCAACTTGGGGGGACTCTGACGTCCGTGCGGTGTCTCCATATTTTTTTGCCCCAAATGAAAAAGAAAAAAAAGAGGCGTGGAAAAAAATGAGACAGGAAAGAAACACTCGACGAACCGGATGACAAATGACAACCCTATTATTTCTATGGCTTTTTTATTCCCCTTTATTTCGGCTTTGAAAAAAATGTTTTTCTTTTTTTATCGGAGCTTTCGCCAGACGATGAAGAAGTAAGAAAAAAGGCACCAGAGAAGCGTGAGCCATCAATCAAAATCATCCCTTGCGCTCCAATGGGCTTCTTGTACATTAAAATAATATACAAGGTGTGCCTCGGAATTTGATGCGGAGACAGAGATAACGAGAAAACACAAAAAAAATTTAAGATAGCGTTGAAATCTGATTTTTACTTGTCGCTCTTAATTTTATGGGCCAAATTCGCGATGTGTGAAATATAAAAATCCTACGGCTGTTTTCCTTTGTAAAAACAGGATTTCAAAAGAAAAGAAAAAGTAGAACGTTTCTCTCCTTTAAACACAGAATAACGCGTTATTTTTATACTTTCAAAAATATTCACCATCTCGAAAAAAACCTGCGAGTTCATGACGAATTTTTCATTTACATAATAATTTGATAAAAATCTTACTACACGTTTTTCTTTGCAAGAATAAAATTTTAGAAAAAAAAGCTATACGTTGATTTTCTTTTAACACAGGATAAAATTAAGATAAAAAAGGCCTGTTAAATTTTCATTTTAGATATACATATTAGGAATTTGCACGCATCAGAACATCACAGCTAACGATATTTTAGAAATTTAGCAGATGGAGTGAGCCAAAAATACATTTCAGTCACGAAACTCATCCTCATAAACCCATCAGTCGAATTCCAATTGTCCAAAGTTTTGTGGAATTTTCTCATACGAGGAATGCCGAAGGAATCTTTTATTATATTCATAATCTTATCATCAATTTATCTTCATCATTTTCATTATATTCTGAGACACCATGTATATATTTCGTATAAAAATAGTCCGGAGGATTATTTCGGTTGCGTGGTATCAGAGGTCCGACCGAAAAAACCTCTGCGGCCGGGTAAATGATATAACTTATACGTATTTTTAAAAAGCTTGGAAATTCCAACGTACGACAAGGGTTTGAGAAAAAATGGAAAAAATATTGTGACAAGCTCGAAAAATTCTCTAGGGTCCACAATCATTCAAATATATTGGACGAAAAAAAATGTTTTATCAAGGAGAACATAATTTTTCATTTCATGTTCGATCATCAAAAATCTATAAAGTGAGAATTGGGAGATCGAATATGGTACCCAAAGTACACGAGAATACACGAGGGTAGTTTTTTGATGTGAAAAACTCGAGGCTCTTTACCGAAAAGTGATAAGAAAAAAAAAATTATTTTTAGCCTGAGATTAAAAAGGGAAGGCGGAAACACGCACGATTGCGTGCAGACCGTGTGACGGTATTTTTTAAATTTTCCTCTCGTTTATTCTTTTTTTTCCATTTTCTTCACTCTTTCGTTATCCGAGAGCCTTAAGCGTCCGGTTCGTGGAATCTCACTCTCTCTCTCTCTCGCTCTCTCTTCTCGCATTAACGATGCAAGTCCGGACAACAGAGCCAGAAACCGCAGTCATGAACTTCCAGCGTTCAGAAATTCGTCTCTCTCCAGACCATCTTTTTTCTACTCCGTAACATTTCCTACCCTTTTCCCAGTCTCCCCGTTTTATCACCAGATATCAGAATAACCACGAATCGAAAATCTTCACCAGAGAAAAAAATTGTCTGGAGATAAAATAAAATAAATATCCAGATAATAAAATAAAGTTAAAGATAATGATAAAGAAAAAAAAATAAAATAAAATATCAAGATAATAAAATAATAATTTTTTAAGTCCTGAATTTAAAAACTCAAAAATTAGATTTTTTTATAAAATTCATGTTCAATATTTAAAAAAATATTTCGATGAAATTTTTTATTTTTTAAAATCTTTTGTGTTTTGAATGAAAGCTACTTGTAGAGAGAATATGTCATTAACAAAAGAAAAGTGGTAGACGAAATGTCCCTTTTAGCGTTGAAACACTCTGGGACAACAAAAATTACTCCTCAACACAATTTTAATGATATCCAATGAAATGCGCGCTCGCACTACCCCATGAGACGAATTTTCATGCCCTCTACCCAAGAAGGGTTTCTCGTCACGTTTACGTCACTTTTGTTCTCTCAACACGACGATCCTCCGTCGCGAGAGAGCTTTCACACGATCTGCAAAATGAAAATACGATTTTTATAACTGTACGAACGCGCATTCGTAATTTAGGGGTCGCAGACTATTCCGTTAATGGCAAAAAGTAAAATTTATGCTTCACTCTCGTACCCGCCCTCGCTTTCAACCCCTAAAAATTCAGACTTGCTCTCCTCTGCACTTTTGCGAATCGCGAGCACTGAACGTTTTTTTTTCCCTTTGTCTTTTTCCCTCTCGTAATCTCGAACGTTCAGAAGGCCGGAAAACGAGCTTGCAAGCTCGAAAATCGTAATTGAGCGAACACATCGTGATCGTTTTGCGAAATGTATTTTTTCAACGTTGAATGAAAAAAATGAATGAAAATAATGAATGGAAATAAAATAAATTGATGTCTCTAGAATTTTTTTCTACCCGAGCTTTTCATGTCCGCGAGCTTTATAAGATTCCAAGGTAAAACTACTGGCTGGTTGCAATTTGCTAAGATACAGAATTTCGTGCTTATACAGAATTTCTCTGCGAGAGCGAAAAATTTACGAGGCTCTTTTGTTCTCTCATCCCTGCCACCCGTTCCCATCCATTCAACGTTGTTATTCTAATTTTTTTCCTGCTTTTATTATTACAATTATTATTCTTTATTCTCTCGCGAGAATAGCACTTGTATTTCAAGCAATATCTAGATATCCTGGTTTTTATTGGATTATTTTTTATTTGCGTTATGTAAACATTTACAATCAATTCCGTTTCGGATTATTTAGTGATGAAAATAAAAATAAAAATTAACAATAAAAAAAGCTTTTTTTAATATCCTATACAAAATCGATTCAAATCCTAGAGTTGAAGGTCGATGTCTCTTTGACAGAATCGGAAAAAAGAAATCGATCATATATGTTAGGAAAAATAAACGTGTATATATGTGTACATGTCTGTCAATAAATTACTATTATTATTATTTCGGGTCAAATAACTTTTCCCATGTTTTTTCAAGTTATTTTTGAGCCCTTGATAAAAAACAAAAATTAAACATTGGTTTTCATTCAGGCTCGAAGTTTCGCCGGATATTACAAAACGGGAACCACGAGGGCAAAAAAAGTATACCGAAAAAGCGTCCTGGGAAGGCTCGGGGGTTGAAAATAGTCCGTGGACCATGAGCAGGGGTTGTTTTTACTTTTTTTTTCTCTCGGGTCTTGGAAAATCGTCTGATCGGCTTCTGCACGTAATGATCTGTACATCCGGTGCCCGGAGTCACGTATAAAATTGTCTGAGCTTAACGAAACAGCGAAAATCGTCGACAGGGGATGGAAAAAGTCGCGGGGTGAGAAAATCTCGGGGAAAAGCCACGAGAGTTAGGTAAAAAGGAATAAAAATAAAAGGGAAATGAAACTAATGCGAGGACTTTATGGCTATACTCCGAGGGGTGAGGAGAAACGGCAAGGGAGTAAGGAAAGCGAAAAAGGGGGTACTAAAATTTAAAAAAAAAGTAGGAAAAAGTGCAGGAGGGAAGGGTGAATTCGAAAGAGGGGAAGAAAATCAGACAAGGAGGCAGCCCGGTATAAAAAATGGGAAAAAGGGGTAAGGGGGTGGGAAAAAGAAGGGATGGATAGCAGAATAGGAGAAAAGCCGGAAGAAAATTGGATAACAGGAAAGAAAATTTGGAAGACAGGTATAGAGCGTGGACAAGAAAAAAAAAAGAAATCTAGGGGTGGATGTAAAAAGGGGTGGAAGCGTAAAAATTTTCTCGATAAATGAGAGTGGCTCGCCGAGAGTTGTTTCTCGAAGCTCGTAAATAGAAACAGGAAGGGCACGTTTTTCGTACCTTGCACAGTTGCAGAGGTCCCTACCGTTAACAGATAAGAGGGTGGGGGCGGGTTGAATCTAAAGCTCAGGGTGTCTGAGGGAATTTAATTTCGACCTTGCGCCACGCAGCACTTTCCCGATCCTTTCTAGAATGAAACTCTCCCCTCTCTTTCAACCCCTCATTTTCTTTTCTCGATTGACTGTACGATTTTTTGTACCCCCCCTTTTTTTTCCTCCCATCTCCTGGTCACCCCCAAAAGCACATTTCTTGCGCTGTAAGTTTTCACTCCGTTTCATTCTCCTCTTCGAATTGGTCGAATTATATGAAGCGAGAAGAGGGGGTGGAGAAGAGAAGGAGAGAAAAATTCGCTCAAAACTTTTAAGCCATTCGTGCACAAAACGAGAAATAGGAGGGGAGGAGGGGTGGGTATAGAAGTCCTGGAAGGAGAGAAAAAAGAAAAGTCCTGGATAAGGGGCTAAGAGAATTCGTTACTTCCGGAGCTTCAAAAGCTTTTTAATTCTCCATTCCCCTGTTCATGTTCACTACCCCCCCCCCCTCCCCCCTCCCCCTCTCTTCACCCCTTACCATATATTCTCGCTGGAGAGTACGGACTCAGTAATTTTTGCAGAGTGCGTGAACGCGGAAAAGAAGTCGAAAGGAACTTTTCTTTTCTTTCCTCGCTTCTTCCCGGCCCTCCACTCTTTCAATCCT
Organism: Cremastinae sp. B BG-2022a; assembly: GCA_030522605.1. NCBI lineage: Eukaryota > Metazoa > Arthropoda > Insecta > Hymenoptera > Ichneumonidae > Cremastinae sp. B BG-2022a. The sequence goes on from JAPYYX010000998.1 coordinate 26,803, forward strand.
CCCGCCTTTTTTCCCGTCTTTATTCTCTCGTTAAAAGAAGATTGGTAACTAAAGCTCGTTACGAGAATTCGACTCTCTCTCTCTCTCTCTCTCTTTCTCTCTTCGCGTGTTTCTTCCTCCGTCTTATCCACTTGCTTTGCTGATTTAAGCGTGATTCGCTCTTGCTTGTCGAAAGCTCCCGAAGAGGTCGAGGCTGTCTCTCCGTATTTGAGCTTTTACGAAATACCGAGGATGATTACGTTCGACGCGTAAGTATATTGACTATACTCGATTCGGGGCGAACATTTTTATAGGACGAGGAGAGTCGTTTTGACGTTGACGTCAACAGCGATCACTCGTCACAAAGTTTACGTGTATCATCACGCAATTTATTATTTATCATCGTTTCACAATTTTTTATATAAATTTTAACAAAAATTTTTGATTTTCGGTACGTTTTTTTCCACTATCTTTCATTCACAGACATTTTAACGTGGAGTTTATGAATGAAAGGTGAACAGACATGATCGAAGAATGCCACGAGAAAAAAAAATCCGCGAAAAGTTGAAGCAGGCTGAAGAGCGAATATGCAGGAGGACGTCCTGAGAGGGACCTCCTTGGCGCATATTCTCGGTAACAATTTCGCAAATGGGAAAATTTGCACGCGAAGCAACGTCTAGAGACGTTTCGTCGATATATCTCAATGCACTCGAATACTCATCGCACGAAGACTCGTTATTCTGAGGGTTCGAGACACTCCAGTGTCGCAGGAAAGATGTCCTACAATGCCGAAACGGCAGCAATTTTCTCATTCCCATTTGCAATTGAGGATTCACGCGAAAGTCGGTCTCGAATGTCGAGCATCCTTCGAGAGAATTAACTGAGCAAAATTAAGAGTAGTTAGGAGAAATTTTTCTTATTTTAGAGCTGCCTTACGTGAGAATTTTTCAGCATCGTTTTCTTAGTCTCGACTTCCTCGACCTCGCTAATTCACCTTTCATCCCCCTTACATATTCGTACGAAATTCGACAGATTGTAGTAAGTTCGCTATAAATACAAATGTAAGGAAAATGGTGACCGAGTGTTTCCACTCTTTTTCGAACAGTCACGAGACTTTTTGCGCCTTCACTATGGTGGAAAGCTCGCACCCTCGTACCTCTCGCAATACGTCTTGTTTAAAGTTATCGGCTGGCTAGTTATCCTGAGCGATTGCCTCTCCGATCTTCCTACAGAACATACATTTATATTTTTATGCTCGTACATAAAATATGTAAGCGCCTACTTTTTTTTATGTTTATTGTCAAGAAAGCACCCTCTTGCGATATTTTTCCACCCTCAGCTTTTTCCCAGCCACGTGGGCTCAGGAAGTCATGATAAGCAAGCTTCTCTCTCTCTCTCTCTCCCTCTCTTTCTATCTTTCATTTTTATTTTTCTCTCTTTTTATCCTCCAAGAAAATTTAGAAACATCGGCGTACAAAATCAAAAGCTACGACTCCCTTTTTTCATCCCTCTCCGGCGTACTCCGCAAATGTGAAGAATTTATTTTCTCTATTCATTACCGCGACCGATTTCACGATCTTTCTATTCTTGGGACTCTCAGGGCATCCCCTTTTCGTGAAGAGAGCTGCGCTCAGCTCGGCCAGAACGTGGTGGACCGTTTTTTTTCATCCCCTATAGCCAAAACAGTGATGTCTCAGTAGTTTACCCAGTGTTTGGTCAGACACTTTGTTTCTTTTTTCCCCTCCAACATCTCTCGACTTTATCCTGATGTTTTTTCTCCACTCCCCGCTTATTTATCGTGAATTATGGATTCTGCGTCTCGCTTTTTTCCTCTGGGGCTAAGAAAGTCTCTCGAACGCATTTTTTCTTATTTCTACCCTTCGATCTTTCCTCCGCTCTTTCTTTCTCTCTCTCTCTCTCCCGCTCTACCGACATCCAGAAGATATTTCTTACATCTCATTCCGCCTCTTAACTCGTTTCTTCTCTCATTTTGAAGAGTCGAATGTCGATCACGTGACGCCTGAAGTGAACCTTTGTTTTTCTTCTTTTTTAAGCTCTCTCTCTCCCCCTCATCTCTCTCACTATATTTGCCGTCGTTCTCTTTCTACAGTCATTTGTCCTGACTGATTGCCCCTCAACCTGAGGTACGCTCCAACACGATTTTTCTCCCTTGCTCAGATGCCAGACGGGGACAAAAGCGCGCGGAGGAAAAGGGCTCTGCAAAATAAGGAATAAAAAGGAGAATTTGTGGAACTCTCTCTCCTCGTTCCCGGTCTCGCTTGCTCTAACGTCAAGTAAATAAGTACCTGTCTAACTCTCGTGAAGACTTTTCTTTGTGGTGACAAGAAAAATGAAAAGAAAATAAGGGTGAAGTTTTTTTAAGGTTATCATTTTTTTTATCTCAACAACCACAGAATATTGTAACATGTATTGTAAACAATAAACAGAAAATTAATTACAATCCAGATTCACATGTCAATAATATTGAAATTTTGTGAGATTTAAAATTGAAATTGAGCAAAAATATTGAAATACACTGTTATTTTGTAATTGTAAACTGGTGTTGAACAATATATCGGTTGGAGATTAAAATTTTGCTGTGGATTTGAGGATCAGAGAACAGAATCAAGATATCGAGTTTTGCTTACTTAAGCAGAGTAAGCGGAGAGAATGAAAGGAGCATGAATTCAATGACGAAGAATTTTCAAACCCATAAGGCACTCCGGCATCTGCATTGCCTGGAGCGCGCCACGAAACCTTATTGGTCTTTCGATTTGAAGAAGAAAAATGGGCATTTTAGATACGAAATCCTTCAACTTTGCCAATTTTACCATTTTTTTCTTAATTAAATTTTTAACTCTTTTTGTCGTTATTACGGATCTCATTTCAGATCTGTATAATCACCTAACGTGTAATTATAATTATGGAATGCACGGCAGGAATATTTAAGTATTTAATAAAAATTTATCTATAATATTGATTTTATTAATTGTCAGACAAAATAAAAAAAAAATATTTCAATAATTCTTTTAATTAAAATTTTTTCCTACAAAATCCAATTTCACTCGTAAACAATGCCGAACTCCAATTAAAGTGATAACATTTTTTTTCAAGGGATAATTAATTGACTTTCCCCCTTTTGTGCGTTGGACCTTTCAAGCTCAATTTAAAAAAAAAAATTCTTAACGAGAGAGAGAGAGCGGCACATTTTCCACGAACTCTATACAAACTTATTTAAAAACAAACAAAAAAAGAACAACATAAAAAGAAACCGAAAAAAAAGAGCCGAGTCTAAATTCACATGAACTATTTTCCCTCGTTCTCGTCGCGTCGAGTTAGTCTCGTGGCTCGCGAGCGGAAAAGCGTGTGCGACTTCTCTAATTGGTTAACTCCAGTCTGCTGGCTCGCGGGGGGACTCCGTTCAGAGAGTCACGGTGAGAGAAGGGTAGTGGAGGGGATCATAAGGGTAAAAGAAGTGAAAGGGGATTGGAAGGGGCAAAAAGTGGTTTTGAGGGGAGGAAAGGTGATAAAGAGGGGAGAAAAGATTTCGAAGGGAGTGAAAAGAGTTGACGGTACACGTATACAAAAAGATGTAAAGAAAGTATGAAAGACGATGGCGAGGTGTAAAAGAAAATGGAAAAGATTTTCTACATTATATGCTTTTTTTGTTATATTTTAAAATCCACAATTAAATCTAGGAACATTTTTATCAATTGTGGCTCTCGCGGGGGTACGTCACTTTTTTTTAACTTGCTGGAGATTTTATCACTGTTTTTATATTTTTGTACATACTTTCACATGACGTTTACATTTTTGGTTATATAATTTCTGCTAGTCATCATAATATAAATTTTATTTGAAAATGTATAGCACAGAGAAAATTTGAATTCGACCCAAAAAATGTAATTTTAATAAAACAAGATAATTTTCATGAAAAAATTCATCTCTTTTATAAAAATTTCAATTTACTTTCGAAAAGTGGGATTTTATTAGGAAATTTTTTATTTGTTTTGAACTTGCCGATGTTTGCTGTGTTTTTTTTTTTCAAACAAAATAAACCTTTGGGTTATAATTTTTCGACTTCTTCAATATTTTAACTTCAGGGATTTTTTTTTTCGTAACATTATTTGCTTGCCTTATTGCTTTAATTAAAAACCCTCTTTTTGCAACCCCCTTGGCACCTTTTTCTTATACACGATTTTACACTTTTTTATAATTTTAATTTTGAGCTCCATTATTTTGCCGAATTCAGCAATATTTTCCGTCACTTTTCACCCTTCGGAACGTACTCAGCTATTTTTCAACGTCCTCGAATTTTTTTTTTTCAATTTCTTCATGTCGGAGGGTTATGCGGTAGCTGATATTATTTTTTGCCGCATACTTCGAAATATATAGTAAAGAAAGAGAGAGAGAAAGGTCTAAAGAAAAGGAGAAAGAAATAAAAAAGAGTGGGGTGAGACGAGAAATTCAGTAAGCACGACTGCTGCGGTCGGAATTGAAAATTTACCCCCTCGAACACGCGTTTGCCTGGAGGGTTCTCGATGAGAGGAAGCATGTACAACACCCCCTGGTTAAAATATAAGGATCCGGAGATGAAGAAAAAGGAAAAGAGACTCCAGGAGAGATTCCGGAGGGTTCCAACCCCCGACGTATATTCTTGCCACGGTAAAATTCAATTCAACCTGAGAGCGTGCGCATAAAAATAAAATCTCACGGATTTCTCTTCAAGCCTTATTATCACCAGCGAAAGTGGAGAAACGCTTCTTGACAACAACGAATTATATATTTTACCCTAATTGAAACACTAAATTTTCTCCTCTCGCTCGTGATAAGCAATCAAAATAATAAATAATGTATGGCGAGCGCACGTGGCAAAAGTGAACCGCCGCAAATTTATATGAGCTATTGAATGTAATTTTGGTAAATTTGAAAAAAAAAAATTTACTGAAATTTTCGAAAATTTTCCATCCGAACGGAATTCGACCGAATCTGAACCCCTCATCAATCGCTTTACAAACTGAATACAAGAAAGACCACTCGAAAATATTTACATCGAGTATGGTGGATAGAAAAAAAAATTAACCTATTTTTTCAGATTTTTTATCCAGCCTATTCTTCTAAAAGAGGATTTAAAAAAAAATTTTAAATACAAAAATCGTCATATTCGAGTATATAAACGTACGGTGGGCTCGAGCAATTTTTCTTTCTCTTTCATACTTGGCATCGAGACGCTGCCGCGTCTCTTGATTTAGTTTGAATGGTGAAATAGTAATTCACGAAACTTACGAAGAAAATCGATATTTTCAGCAGTATGTCGTTTCTAAAAATTGAGACAATCGAAACACTAAAGTGATGTCTATTATTTCTAATTAATAGTAATAATAACAATAGTCGAATCTCATCGTCTACTAAGGTAACTTTTAGCTTGGATTGCGGCTTCGGCTAAATCTCTTGAATGGAGTCAGATTAATTCGGATCGCCGAGAATTCATCCAATTGCGAGTCTTGTATATAGTTGTCGAAGTTCTGAATGGATTCGAAAATTTACCTAAATCAAAGAGGAACATTTTTCTTTTCTGAATGGAATCGTTAACTTTTTTTTTTCGCTGCTTTTCGCCGTGCATGCGTATCATAAATTTAGCTAAAATCGAGCGAGCGCACGCTGGAGGATTGCCAAGACCAATCGAACAAAGAATCTCGGAAAATTTTATTCGAAACCACGACTTTTCCAGAATTTTAGCATTTAAATATTATTTATAACGCGTTTGCGTAATTTCAGTTCCGTCACGAGCATACTTCTCTCTAATTGTTAACTTAGTTTCGAATCTCGTTCAAGTCAAAACTAATTAAGAGTCGCGGTAGACTTGGGGCAAGTACATTCACGGAACGTCAACAGAACGGCAGAGAGTTCTACCGCTACTGTCAGTCTCAAGTCTCGAGTGCATTGTTTTTTAACACTTTCGGAATACAGTACTGGTCAAAACAGACTACGTAGACTCTGTTTTGATTACTGGTCAAAATAGAGTACGTAGACTCTGTTTCGATCAGCACTGTATTTTGAAAGTACGTAATTTATTTTCGAACTCTCAAGATACAGCACTCGAAAAGAGAGAGTGCTATAATTTATATTTTCATGTCGATTAAATATTTGATCACAGTCATAGTAACATTAAGTCGGTACGTAAGCGACTATGATCAGAATGTGATAAAATTTTGTCAGGATGTTCTTCAACATAAAATACGTGAGCATGATTTTTTTCAAAATTTTTATCTACATATAGTTTTCGAGTTATCGAAAGAGAAATTTGTTCTTTTTCTATGAATATAGTTATAGACTCAATGCATAAGAACGGAAATGTTTTCTTTAATAACTCAATTTCCACGTAAACAAATATTTTTTGAGAATTTATATCCGTTTATTTAATAATAACGAACATTGTTTTTATTTTGTATTCAATTCTGATCATTTTTCGATTCCCTATCTCTTTTACGTGTTAATTT